>MU251356.1:0-296514 GCA_019669835.1 Amylocarpus encephaloides
CATGCCTTATCAAGAATAACTCTGCTGCCTAGTTTTAACTCTACTGCCTAGTAGGCAGCAGCTTTTGTCCCATATCACCGTACCTATCAACAGAGTGCAAAGATCTTATCCCACATCAGAGAAGGAAAGCGCAAACTTATATGTTAATGACAAGAGAGCCCAACCACTCGATCCCCACCTAGGCACACTGATGATTGGAGTTGACAAAATGAGAAGTAACCTACCGTTTTGATGAGGAAAAGGGAAATTTGAGGGGAGGGAATGGTTGTTTTGACGTAGTAACTAGGTGGTAAAGACCGCTCTGGCGAGCTCAATTCAGGGGCATATATGGCACATATATTTATACACGGACATGGTGTGCCTCATGCAACTGTTTGGCATCCAGGGGGGTACCCCCTTTCTTGTGAGAGTTGTTTATATAGTTGTTGGGATGAAGACTTTTGGATCGAGATAGAAAATTGTTGGTCATTAAGACACAAGTCCAAAATAACCAACCCGCGCCCAAGACTAGGACCAGAGTGTTTGTATGGGAAACCTTCCTCGGTTAGGGCGACTGTCATATCCAAGACAAACAATTCTCTCATGCTGTTTGTGGGAATATCCCCACTATATAGGGGACGAGGTTCAGTCTGGGAGATCGTGTTACATAAAATTCCTTCCACAAGTAAGGCATTCCCATTGGACGTAGTATTGGAAAAGATGGGTTAAAGACTATTCCATGATCAGCTTAGGAGAGTTTCAGAGACGGTATGGCTGACCAATGCCAACTTGGAAACTTAGGCAATCGAGCCCCGACACCAATCCCAAGGCAGGTAAACCACTTATCTCTAGGTACGTGATTGTATAAAAGGCATGCAACCTCGGTATAAACATTCTAGGGAGGCTTCGAGTAGTCTACTTCTATCGGGAGGTTCACCAGCCCCAGTAAACTATAGGCCTTGTCGTGTGCAACTGTTGCAATAAGGGTTTTTGTGGTGCTAATAAGCACTGACCAAGCATTTCCAAATACGTTGCCCGTCGTTGGACATTGGCGTACAATAAGCCTGTCAAAATCCGTTGCATTTATCTATACAAAGGCGCGACATAGAGCTTTGTATAATTTCACGTATTCTATCGAGGGGTCTGTAGCTATTTCTGCTTTTTCAAGTCGTCGACCAAGCATTTGGCTGTCAAGCTTGTCAATTGTGGCCTGTCCACAGAGAATGACCACGTTAGGAGCAAGTACCAACTCTTAGAATATCCAGGTACGTTTCCTGAGCAAACGATCCCAAAGCAGGTGGAAAAGATCATGTTGTCGGACTCGTTTTAAGGCTCTTGACGAAATTGTTGCTGGTGACATCCCTTTTCGAAACGCCCCTTCTTTATCCACAGTGACGTAGAACTATAGACTTGTAACCATGTCCTTAAGCCTCTCAATTGCCTCCGTGTTATGATCAGCGTCTAGGCCCAACCATGCCACAAGCCCAGAGCATTTGAATATAACACTCATTATCTAAACTTGAGAACTTCGCTCGATTTCCTTTGATTGATAGATACTGCATCTATCTAGACACTAATGGTCTCATCAAGTCTCGCTACTGCTAAATTCTGTAGCGATGCGAATAGATTTGCCGTAGCTACGAATGTTGAACCATTCACAACGATATTCTTAATTTCTTTCGGATCACCCCAGACGTATGACAATGCCTAGTATTTGAGGTCATTATTCAACTTCGATTTCTCCGGTCCCGCGGTGGTGAATATGCAAGAGCCTAATCTCAGACTTCGATGGATCTACCTGCTTGTAGAGAGATTCGTTTCCAGAACCATAGCCGAGATAAGATACAGGATGACCAGGATGACAGGATTAGCCTACTCGAGTAGTGTTCTCCTGAGCGTCATGTATGTTAAGCTCCAGGCTTGACACAACATGAGCCTAACGATGCCGAATTGGCCGACAGTCACAGTGTGGCCATCGAGAGTCGAGATTCATGCATTTGTATTGGATCGTAGACATTTGGGAACTGCAGGTGAGTGCAGGGAAGTCCGGCTGTTCTCCTATTGGTAAATCCTCTGTGCATAGAATAGGCGTAAGAGAAATCTAGGAAAAGTTTGGTAAACAAAGGAGCGAAGAATGAACGAGAATTCGGATGCTAGCGGAATATACGAGTGTAGGCAAGGTAATATAAGAATACCTGCAAGGCTAGAAAGAATGATTGGGGTTAGGGGGTTCTATAGTATTTAGGTAGTATTCTCATTATCTCTTTCTTCACTACTGTCTTTTTCACACCGATGGAGTGAAGTGTTCAGATACCGAGACCGTAAGCAATAACTAAACTGTAGATAGCCACAATTGTCCAAACGGTCATATCGATATCGCAAGCCGCTAGTGTGGTCCATTTAACATCTCGGACTTCGCATATTGGCTTTGACCCTCTCAAGAAGTTGCTCTTTGCTACCCTTGGAATTCGGGTGAAGGTTTCTCTGCCAGAATATCATGTTAGGCTTGTATTCTAACATCTATATCTGAGGGGAAATGACTAGATTCAATTGAGAAAAGAGGAGAGTAGAACCCCAAAGAAAGGTGACATACAGCGGCCAACCATCTTCTCAACTCTTCCAACGTCCAAGTCTCGGGATCTGTAGGCGAAATTAGTGACAAATCTTTAGCATGCAAGGGCAACCTACTGCCAGTAGGATCTGACTCTTTTGGAAATATATCCTGGCCCCAAATGGACCATGCCGCTGCCGCCGTCACAACTCCTGCAAATGCTTGAGTAGGTTAACAAGATTCAATACTTCGGTGAAAAGATCGCATACCGAGAACTGCATTCTATCACAAGTTAGTTCTATTTAGATTGAAAATTTCTAAGCCTTCATACCTTAGAAGTCAGAGCTTTGTCTATTGGCGTACGCATCTTATGGTGTGTTACAGGGACAAGCAAGATGATTCAACCGAGTCTTTTAATAAGGCAAAGTGTAGATGCCTTTCACACTCTTGTAATTTAATCTCAAGTCTTGAAGAACATATCCGAGAGGTCGTAAATGTCAGTCGACTTTTATGAAGAAGTCCTGCCAAGAACACCTTTCCTCCTCCAAGACCGCGTCACCAGCCTCACATGACTGCGCCACATCTCGCTAAAATCGTTATCGCTTATCGGCGTACCGAAAAACATAATGCCAAGCCCACAACAATTGAAGGGTTAATTTAGGTCAACACTAAGGTCGATATCGCAACAAATTTCACGTCCAATTCTTCCACGACAAGACTTCGACAAAATCGCCAAAATGCCTCGCGAAATCTCCGACATAAAGAACGTGAGTAACAGAAGAACGTGCGCGAATGCGCGGACTCAGAATGCCATCATCTCAAATCCCAGCTGACAATTTTTTAAACAGTTCATCGAAATCTGCAGACGCAAGGATGCTTCCTGTATGTGCTTCAATTCCAATATCCAAGTTGTCTTGGTGTTCTCGAATCGTCGAATTATGTTAGAAAGAAACGCGCAAGGAGAGGGGGAATGGACGACGGGGACAAGTTTTGGGACGAGAGAACCAGGGCTAATTTAATTGTCAACAGCTGCTCGGATAAAGCGCAACAAGAAGTCCTCGATCGTCAAGTTCAAGGTCCGATGCCAACGACACCTGTACACTCTCGTCTTGAAGGATTCCGAGAAGGTTGAGAAGCTCAAGCAATCATTGCCACCAAGTACGTTCCCTAGCCGCAGAAATTCTGATGAGGCACCACCTTTTGGATGGCCTATTATCTTGCCTAGAGGAGAACGATGGAAGATCATACATTGCAATGCTACGAGTTGCAGAATTTTGCTGACAATTTAATTTCCACAGACCTTGCCATTGCCGATACTCCAAAGAAGAACGCTAAGGGAAAGCGAGTTGCTCAATAAATGTCCCGCGATGAAGGAATGGAATTGCTGAACGGCATTTGGGATGGGTTGTAGCATGGAAATGATTTCACCGGGGCGTCTGGCATACCATGACTTTTGGCACATCTAGGTCTGCTAAGCTGTACAGAGATAGCGAAAGCACAAATAACGAGCCACCAAAAAACCTATACGATCGCTTCCTGCCGAATCTCTATTTCTACATGATGCGAAGGCAAGATTGGTTGAACGAAGGGTGTTCCGATGTGCCGGCAATTGAACTTCCTTTACAATGCGAAGCCACATGTACATTCTCGGGCTTCCAGGGTTACGGTAACTGTTAAAACCTTGACAATTGGAGTGTGCTTTCTCGGCTGCTCAGTTGACACTCGTTGCCAGCGCCAGTTGTTACCTATTTTGTCTTAAATGGGGATTGATAGAATTGAGAAGTTGGCGTAAGCGCGCCTGCCTATCTAATTCCGTCATTATCTCAGCCCAAGAAGTCCAAGAATTAGAAGTCCCCCTTTCCCCCTTCCTGCATTTTCATGTTTGCCATCAGAAGCATCTCTACAAGACAGGCAAAGGATTTTTGATTTGCCTTTGTTTTATCTCTTCAATCATGTCTCTTCCAAACCCTCATCCTCATTCGTCGCCCATTCGCATAACCGAAGTCGCCATTCTCCCTCTCAATCACCCAAACCCAGTATATCTTCCATACTATACCCTCGATCATCTCGCAATGGCCAAAAATGTCCTCGAAGCCTCCTCTGGTCACACCTTCACGTACTACCGCAGTCTCAATGAACCTCCGGCTCTCTACCTCTTCGGATCATGGGACTCATTCGAAGCTCACGCCGCCTTCCTACCCTCGCCTGTGAATCTTGAACTTCTTAAGTTATTGAAGGACGATCTTAGGATCGATGCGATACAGATGTGGCATCTAGACGCGGATATATTCAAAGTTGAGGAGGGGCGCAAGTCGATTTTGGAGGCTGGGACTTTGGGGTTTGGGAGGTATATTGTTCCTGATGTCGAAGAATTTTTGGAGAAGTATGGGGGCTTAAGGGAGAATTTAATAGAGGTATCGAAATGTGTTGGTAGTGAGGCTAGATATCAGGTTACGGGTGGGTTGAAAATTGAGCAGCGTGATGTGGAGGAATGGGATATGTTTTATAGGTTTGATGGGGAGGATGGTGCAGATTTGAGTGAGCTACAATTTTCGATTAATGAGGCCGTTCGGGAAACGGTGGTTCAGCATTTAAAGCGCTTGGAGCTCGTGTAGCTCGTGTAGCTTGATTGAGATCTTACGAAGTTTTTCTCGTGGTAGTTCAACCTCAAATGCACTCACAATGCTACCAAGACCCCCGAACATCGTTGTTTTCAAGCTACTTAACTTCTTCAAGAGACATTTTGTATGTCCTCCCCCTCTTCTTTCTCAAATCCCATATTTGTTGGACGAAAACGATAGCATCGACGGCTTTATAGCTTCCTACACATCCGAAATAACCCAACACACAGCTATGCTCTACAGAACTGTGTTCGGACACAACAGTCACTTCAAACGCAACTTTCGACTCGCTTTTACATTAGATCGGTTACAAGGTAAACCTGTGCTTATCCAAAGGCTAGTTCTCACAAGGAACATCACCACAACCCACATTCTACACGACTTTTATCCACAAAATTGTATCAGAAATAATCAACGGGAATTCATCAAGACTTGTCATTGCAGAGCCAATATCATCAAGCCGCTGTTACGCGAGACCATCGAAGGGCATATGGTGAATGGGGTGAGACTATGTTCATCCTCTCTTCATGCTGAGATGGCTTTGACTCTTTGAAATTATGCACATAGAGCAGTATTGGAACCAGATAGCTCCCCACCGAGCTTGAAGATTGGGCACAAGGAGACCCATACTTCACTCGTCCTAGAGCTAGGACCAAACTCTGAGAAAGGGAAAATCTTGCAAATCGAAGCAAGAGTAGATTTGGACAACAGGAAGACCTTATAGAATCATCCTTGGTAGCGACAAGAAAGTGGAAGAAGCAAAATGTGTTGTATTATTTGAATATTCCAGCCAATGGTCGAATGAATGGGAGCAGCACAAACATCTCGTGCCAGGAGGGATTGGTGGCCTTAAAAGTGGAGGGGAAATGAATACATAATATTCAACTCGGTCTTCCTACAAGTTGCTGCTGCTCTGATACAATACGACGACAAGTACGGAGGCATAGAAGGAGTGATATTAAACAGCGAGAACTTAGAGGCAGCATCGCTAGTGTCATTTCAATCCACCATGAAAAATAGCAACTTCTTCATGAGTTCCTACTTCATCGATAGTGTGACGCGCATATCAGAGTTCATTATGAATGCTAATGATGCTATTGATTCTAAAATGTTTGTGTACAGTGCATCTCCCACGGATGGGACACTATAAGATATGCCAAAACACATGAAGCCGACATGAAGTGCTCTTCCTACATTAAGATGCATCCGGTTCCCGGGGCAAATTAGATGGTTGCTGGGGATGTTTGCGTGTTCGAAGGTAAGGCTATTACTGGTGTTGTCGGTGGTTTGAAATTTCAGCGTGTGCTCCTTGACACTTTGTTTGGTGCCAATGACAAACTCACAAAAACAGAAACCTCAATTACCACACATGCATAGAAAGTCTCGAACAAGCACACAGATCTCAGCCGGAAAAATTCAAGATGTTAGACGGATCACCCAGTGCCAGATCAAGATCGCATGGGGTGGCCGAAAAGGCGTTACTCATCATCGCGGATTAGGTGGGCTGTGCCATGTCTGAATTGGTGGATCTCATTCTGTTGTCTCATTGAGGCATCGAATCTCTGATGGCACTCAGTATATCCCTAAAGGTATGATGTTAGGAAACGCTATCAATGGCAGTAACGTCATCAAGGCAGATCGATGTGCAGAGTTAAACTCCTTCTATGCGACTGTGGCCGAAGGAGTGGACTCACGGGCTAGTTGAAAACCTGAAATGAAGCAATGGAGAAATTCTAGAGACATGGGACAGAATTGGAGAATTTGCTGACCTTCAGCTAGGTGGGTCTCTCGTGTATATGGGAGGGATAGCGCTCTGGTAGTGCGAATATGTACCAAACGCACTATTTCAAGGGTTTTGTAGTAGCAATGTAGTTTGGGGTTGAGGAGGATATCTGATTTCGTATTTTTGACTTCTTTAGATACATATAAGTTGCCGTAGCTGGAGGCCCGTCTTTTGAATTAGTATGAACAGCAACAGCCGATTGACTTCCAAGTCTATGGACTGTGCCGTGTTGAAGCGTGCTCACATTATGTCTCATTACGTACTGAGAGGTCACAAATTGTGACACTTTCCTTTCAAGTTCTTGCAGGCTATAGGGATTCCTTAGATGCTCGAAGAATTGTTACATCATTCTTACCGGGATCATTTAAACGATATGCAATTTCAGGGACCAATTGCACTTTTCGCCTGGCGCAATTTTAAGCTCATAACACTTCGGAGTATTTCTCTAGTGCTTCAAAATATTAGCTTCAAAATATTTAATAGATCAAGCAAAGCGCTTTTCTATACAAATGCCCAGCAAATCAGAATGCATAGCTTTTTGATCTGCCGTGGTCTTTGGAAACGGGGAAAATAAACAGTTGAAATTGTAATCATCTGTCTGGGTTATACTTAATATTCTAATTATACTAAAGCGACCCATGGCTTTTACTTAGGCTTTAATAATTTGTTTGATTTTGAGAAGAAAATTTGAGAAGAAAATTTGTATATTTTATCTTCGTCTTTGTACTATACTTACTAGTGGGTCGAAATGTATCTGTAACACGACTTCTTTAAGATGTGATCTCGCTACATAGCCGTGTGATATGTGTTCAGGACTGCGCTTTCTAGAGATGAAATTGAATTTCCTTAAGAGATAATGTTGTGAACTTGTGCTTGCATCCACCACTTCTCTCGTCACTTGACTCCCCCCTGTCCCCTTCCAGCTTACCATTAACCACAACAGCTATGTTGAGAACTATAGGAATGAATGATCTAGCAAATGAATTCTAGAGCAACACCTGTAAAGTGCTTAAGTCAAAAACAACTGGCTGTAACTTTTGTAATTGGATTTCAACCACTTCCCAAGAACTTTGAATTATATTATTTTTCTGAGGTTGTGTTTACCACTGTATAGATTCAACAGTAAATACTCGCCATCTATAAATGTTACGATCACAGGCATCCTGGGTTGCTTAAACGCTTGGAGGTTACTGCGAAGACTCGCTGTCAATAGTTCCAAATTATGGCGAGTTTGAAATTGGCTATAGCGCACACAGTCTTGAGTCCGATGGCCTCATTGTCGCATAAAGAATTTCTTTGAAGAGCTTTTGAACACACGAAGAATCGGTCGATATCAAATTTCCCTTTTTGTTACCAACTACTATTTGTCATCCACGGTTCGTTTAGAAAGAGCGAACTTACGAGGTTATTTCACAGTTTCCAATTCGCAGCTTCATCCACGGCGTTGGCTCCTCCTGCCTTGCTTGTCGCCAGACTATCTTGTCATATTATTATATAAAGGTGGTATAGTCGGGAGATAAGCTGGATTCTGATATGTCCTATCGTCCTCATTGACTTCGCTTCTTATTTCAGAGCAAGAGCATGAGAAACACATGAAGAGCACTTGATAAGACAGAACAGGGCGGTTTTCCAATTGAAAGTACTGTCTTGAAAACGTAGGAGCTTTGAATGGCAACCATCGTTTCTCATAATAGATAGCTACTAATCTTGCTTCAGGTCTAAGCTCTTTCCTCTCTACACGACAGACGGGTTTATCTCATTCATACAACACCACAGACAATTTCAATAACTGCAATTCCGGTGGATAGCAAATCTTAACTCGATCGCCAACGCAATTACTGGAGTAGGATCATGGAATTCATGGCGCATCGTCATATAAATTCCTCCGCTTTCATATGATCAGAGTCAACTTAGCCTGGCTGTCAAACATGTCCTATCTTATGAAAAGCCGATCACTGTTGATTCTCCTAGACATATAATATCTGACCTCATGATCAAGCACGTATCTTGTGGGTGTTCTACTAGATACATTGGGCCGCTCTTCTTGAGCCTCTCTTCGCAAGCATAACTGCAAGAGGTCATCATCCGGAAGAAGAAAAATAAATCTCGACTGCAGACGAAACCTGTGACACCTCTCCTACCTATTCCCCAAACTCATCTCAATAATTTCAGGTGTTTCTAGATATGCACGCACGTTCTCCTACCTTGCTCGTACAGGAGCCTACGACATCAACAAACCCCCAGCCCGTTAAACAGAAAACGCACTCATCACAAAGGAAAAGAAAGCAACACAATGCTCGCAACACTTACTAGATGGGCAGAACAAACAAAGGTTTGTTGATCTTGGTGTGGGAGTACGGAGTAATACAATAATATTTCAGGGGGGAGGGAGGGCATAAAGTCACGTGATAGACAAGGGTCAGAACGCGACTTCCAACGCCGACGCCTCCCAGGTTTCTTGTCTTGAATCCACCTCTCCTACGTAGGTACATCCTGCATTTCAGCTTGGACCAGATCGTTGGTTGCGGATTATTACGACCGTCCACGCGTCAGCAATCTCAAGAACACCTCATACGGGAATCGAAATAGCAATTGCAATGGGAATGATGATCAGCAGGAATCGGTGGGAAGCGTTGGCAGCATCATGAGATTGTTTGGAAGCAATTGGAGGACGGCATTGCAACTGAAGACGGGCATCTAAACACCATGATCACCATCACGAACAATTGATAGACAATATGCTCGAACCCCCATGGCAGAATGCCACTCCTCCACTCCACTATCTCACGAGTCGCGACAAACGCAGACACAGACACAGACATCCGCCAGTCTGTGCCACGAGGCCACGCCCACCATGCGTTGCCATGCGATGCTCAGATGCCCTCACAACTTGCAGCTCTCTCCGCGCTGCTGAGAATCCTGCCAATGCCATGCCTTGAAGGTGCTAAAAACAAAACAAAGGCCGATGTGTCAACCGTTCGCCGTCCGGAACACCCGCCGCTATCATGCCATAGTAGCCACTGTTATGACTATCGAGGCAAGGAAACAGGGAGACTCAACAAGGACTCGGAAAAGCATAGCCAACCCTCTGCCTCCAACACAGCTTTCTCTCCGAAACCCTGCTGAGGGAGTGCACTTTCTCGAAAATCGTTGTCTCATCCGTCGACCTTAACGCCAATGCCTACGCAGAGAATTGCGATGGAAATTAAAACGCCTAGGCGAACGGCGAAATTGAACCCACAATATCAATTCTTTTGCGCACGCTGCACGAGCACAGGCAAATCTCTGGATTCAATCAGTTCTAGGGGTGTTAAGAAATTTGGCCGAGACAACCTTCGAAGTGAAACGCTTATACGTACCGAACGGGACCGTTACAACGTTAAGCGTATAGTATCCGTCCGGTATATGGTCTCGTTGCGCCCATAAACGTTCCCACGCTACACCCGTGGTCGCAAACAACTTGGTAAATGCTACATAGCAGGTACAATGCAGCCCGCTTTTAGAGACCACCAAATAGATCTTTTAGGCCAGCTCATATTCCTCATATTGCCCATTTCATATCGTTCATGCAGCGGTTTCGGAGATGCAAGATGCTGCAGGCAGTTTTTCAAGATCCTGCAGCTCCCTGCAATCACCCGACAGACAGAGTCCTGGGAATGGTATTCGGAGACATGCACGGCTAGGACAGGGGACGAGCACAACTCGCGTGGTCCTGGTCTGCTCATTTGCCTCTCCGAAAAGAAATGCTCACGCCTGAAGAAGTTCTGTCACATCTCACAAATCGCTCTCTTGGCATCGCCCACGAATCATTGCCGAGAGTTGAGTCGTCAATACGCCGGTTGGTCAGGAGGAGAAAACGAGCTTATTCCGCAATATTAGTCGATGGCAGGTTTGGTGGCACAATACTGAGGACCGAGCAAAAGGAACAGCAAGCCGAGTTACGCAGGCCAATGAAGGACAATTTCACGTTTGAATCTTGCCGAAACACAACTGAGGACTGACAGATTCAGTCGGTCATCATCCAAATGCTACTGATCACTCCGAATCTACCACGGTCCTGTGTATCGGATGATGGTCACATCGGAGCACCCCCAATGTCATGATCACTGTGCAAAAGCCAATTCTGACCAATTAGCTTCGGGAATTCCTTGGTTGATAGCTGTATAACGCCTAGCTATTATAGGTTCTACCTGTAGGGGGGAGGTCCAATGTGGCCACCCTCTTTCAATTGGCAACATGCGAACATTACTATTATTATTATTATTATTATCATTATTATACGGCGGACGGTTGTCCCCAGAGCACCGAAATTATACACGACAACGGTGGAAGACCTAGTGCTTTTTCATACGCCTACAGACATTGTAGTGAATTTTACGCATTAGGACAAGACAAGAATGTCAACACTGGCGCTGCACTGGACTATCAAGAAGCGCATGGCAAATTTCCATCGCCTGTATAGCTAGCTCAAGGCCTGTCCATTCAGGCCATGTTGTGCTGATACCGAGCACTTGGTGAGAGTTCGCCGATCTCTCTAGATATATCTCGAGTCAAATGCGAAATGGTGTTCAAATGATCAAGTACCATTTGCCGTACAATTTGGTACCGGCACATGAAAACATCGAGGTATTGAAACAGTGAACATCAGTTCGGAAGATGAGTGTCGGATGCCGGAAACCCTAGTTGTCAATCAGGAGACCAAACAGCAACAACTCAAAAGTTTCAGCACCACTTGCCGCCAACTCGTTTCCAAGGCGAGGAAATGGGCGTGAACTAGGAATTGTGAGCTGTCACACAAGTTCCCTGGACTTGTAGGCCAATTTACCAACTTGAGAACGACTTGGCAGGCTGTTGTATCGTCCTTCTTACTGCTCGGACTACATAGTAGCAGTTGAAGGCTACATAATATTGGAATTGAGGACATCTGGCATGTCTCGGTATGAACGGCGAGGGGTTCATCGGTTGCTTCATCCATAGGCTCGGTTGAAAAGTGCACTGGGAGAGGAGATGACATTTGAAAGATAAGCTCGCTTGTCGCTCGAGTCCCTGGAACTATGTTTATTTGTCATTGAAAGATTAAACCGACCCACAACCTGCGCGTACTGATACTGAAGAAACTGGCTCGCTCGGTCTCAAGCCAAGGGCCAAGAAGTTCTTTACGAGGTCAAATGGCACATGACTAAGATCATCTTCAAATCAACCTAATGCTCGTCCTATTTTCCCTGGCTCGGATTTCATGATGTTTCATTCATAAGGGGAAACGGCAGTCTTGTCAGAATTTGAAAGTGAACGATTTGCAAAGATGGCCATAACACTAAACCAAAAGGACTGAATGTCGCGAATTTCGGAGAATATCTTGACAAGCGTCCTGTTGGGGTGTTTAACTGGCCCGCTAGAAAAGGACGATGAGCTAGCTCGCAGTGACAAGTGGCACTTTAGATGTCGAGGCACTGGAAAAATCAATCGCAGCTCCTCAAAGAGTTCTCTTGATCTTATTAGATTGCTGGAGCGGCTACACGATTCCCATCACGAACCCCCCCCCCCCCCCCCGAATAATATTCTACATCAAAAACCAATAAGACAAATCCACAAAATTGACAACAAATCATCATAGTGTTTTAATAGCTTGCTCGAGTGTCGACATTGTCTGAATCCTGGATAAAAGCCACACTAGACGAACTGTTCGCAAGTGTTCCTAACGGTGGCAATGATCATTTTAGTGTACTTCAAATGTCTAATGGCGCCCACACTCCTCAGGTGAGAGATAGTTTCCGCTTGAATCCTGAGTGCCTCGGTACGGCCAAAAAGGCAGGAAGGAAACAAAGACGTTTATCAATTTCAGGGCAATAATGGCAATCACCAAGTCGCCGTCAAGAATGAGCGGACTGGGCTGGAGAAACCCACATTAGCAGTTGAAATTGGGAAGAGCAGTTGCAACAAGAGTTTTAGCAAGGAACAGCAGTGAGATTGTTTGCTTAGCGGAGAACTGAGGATGCAGTGCTTTACTCGTAACACAAGTAGTGGGAGCCAGACTCAGCCAACGAGCATCAGCGAGTCAGTCAGCAGAAGGACAGTGATTTCGTCGATTAGCATTTGTTCCAACCCCACTTCTGTAGACTCTACCCATTTCCATGATGCGTGCCAACTGTAGCGGAGAATTCATTATTGGTGCAGGTTTGCATGATCGCTTGTTGCAGCCGCCATATCATGCAAGCCCTTCTCCCCGACATATGTAGGACGAGGATCGGAGTTCTTGGACTTCATGTGTACCTCCGTAGATCTTCCACTTAGTACAGGCTGTGGGATATCGCTCAATGGCTACTTACAACCCCGTTAGAGATGGTAGACACGAAACTATTGAGGTGAGAGCATCTTCACCAGATCTCCGGGCAAGCTAACGGCAGAAAATCTAAGACGGACAATTGTGCATTAGAAGTTTAGCCATGCGGACACTCCTTGGTTATCTGTGACGAATCCATCGAGGATGAAATACTGCTGCTAGAAGGTAAGCTTATTCCATAACTAATCATCTATTCGTACACGCCCCATACTGACTTCATCTATTTGGTCGATCGGGTAGGGAGGGGGCTGATCGTCTTGATGCCTGTCCTTGATCTCGCTTAATAACTCGCAACACGTGAGACAGGGTTTGGCAGCAGTGCTTTTATTCTCGTCTCCAAAGGATCCAGCTCTCGCGATGCTTTAGTTCTCAGTATAGAGCTGTACCAGAATCTACCGCAGCCAACTACGGCCATCTGAATACCCAGCAATTTCCCAACATTGCAATTAATCCACACACGTTACGCCATCTACTTAGAACGATACTAGGGGCTCTAGCTTCAAAGAGCAACCGAATTGGTGCTATGCTTGTATAGTAATTCGTCCTCTTGCAATAATACGAGTAGAACGCGACCACTCTTATTATTATTAGCAACACTTCAACTATCACTAGCCAACGCCACCATTTATTAGTTAACGTCAAGTCTGTGCGTGCATGCAGCTAAAGCAAGCTGAAGAGGAATTTCAGCCTCGGAATACCAGCATTGAACTTGAGCCTCGAAAAACGTACTTTACCTTCTCCACCAGAGTCAACAATCACTTGCCTCCTTCGATATCTCTGTACGATTTGATTTCAATATAGACGGTGCTATTGCCATATACTGCAGATCCTCATACCACAGCGATATTAGCAATCAGTTGAACGCCACTTCTGATCCTGAAGGCATAACCCCGCGATGGAAAGGCTCGTCGACCCCACACGATAGCAAGGATCGTAAGCGTACTTAGAAGGTACAGCGGTAAAGTATTGGCCCCCCCTGTGCCCGACCATGTAGTAGCGAACCATCTATTCCCAATAGAGTAAAACTGTAAAACGCGGTCACGTTCGGAATGGATTATGATTTTCTAGTATTACTTTATTGGAAATAGGTGATTCGCTACTACATGGTTCGTATAAACAAACCCCTCTCAGGGTTCAAGGACAAGGAGCGCTTGCCGGTTGACCTAGCTCCGCGAGAGTAAGGTTCTCGAATGAAGATATTTAGGTATAAGGACGAGCGATGATCACGTTAAATGTCGAATCTGCCTATGCTTTTCCCTTCCGATGACCTATCAGTGAAATATCAGGTCATGTTGCTACAAAGATTTGCCAACAGGAAGAGGACCAAAGCCTCCGGAAGGAAGAGATGATGAGGCCAAGCATATTGATTTGCTTAGTGACGGGACGAACTTGGAAACCGAAGATGAACCCTCTCGCCCATCTTTCAATAATGCCGCAGCCAATGATCGCCGCCATCAAGCCCAAAGTAAGCCATAGCCATGATGTGTCATTTTTGGCTACGGTGGCATTTAGATTATCTTTTAGGCGCACTTCTATTTCTGTTATCCCATGTTTTCCCGTCAAAAAAATGCCATGGGCACCCTGAGTTCAGTCTTTGAAAGGTAAAACGAATTCGCGGAATGCATTTGCCGGTCCTAAACTACGGAAACCTTTCAAAGCTAGAGCAAGGCGTTCTTCCATTTTGCAGCTTGATTCTGCGTAAATCCCGCCGAG
This sequence comes from Amylocarpus encephaloides, assembly GCA_019669835.1. Taxonomy (NCBI): domain Eukaryota; kingdom Fungi; phylum Ascomycota; class Leotiomycetes; order Helotiales; genus Amylocarpus; species Amylocarpus encephaloides. The sequence goes on from MU251356.1 coordinate 14,988, forward strand.
GTTAGGCAGATCATACATGCAACGGAGCCGCAGGCGACGCTCGATATCATCGATGACCTACGAAATGCTCATGATATTGTGTGTCTGCACGAGCTTTGAAGCGTCGGAACTGTGATGCTCTCTAATCAATTTCATCGCCCGGGCAATGTCGGGGGGGAGGGGGGCAGGAACCAACGGCTCACTCCTCTTCGGGGGTTTGGAATGTTGATTGTATGCTCTTATTACAGGTGGGGGACGTAGCTCGTTGTTCTTGTGGTCGGACCGGTTCAGACGCTATGCGGAGATTTTATTGCTGCCTTTTCCCTGTTTACCTGGTCTTCCTTTCTGTCTCATGGAGTGTCATTGAAACAGGGACGGCAATCACACAGCCCACGTCTTCGTGTTCACTGCACCTTTGCTTCACAGATGATCGGAAGAGCTAGTGATTATTCCGAGTCAGAAGGAAACCCCTCGCGAATGTGTAGGTTTGGAATGTCTGTGTGTTACAAGGTACAGAGGTACTCTAGTAGAGCCAGGCGTCAAAAACGTCTCGTTTTTGCTGACCTCTAGGCCTGGACGCCACATTCAAACGACAAGGCCAAGTGGTCTTCTCGATATTGCATTGATCTACAGACCTTTCCTCAACAGGGCACAAGTGGGAACGTACAGGCACAAGTCTGTCAGAAGAAGTGACCCATCGAAGTTATCAACAAACTGGCCTCACCGTGGCAAATCAATCGGGAATGCCGTTCTTGGAAGAGATGTACAATTCGAGAAGAAGCTCTCCATAGGCTACAGTCCCGTGTTGTACTGCGACTCAACGCCTGGGCATCGTGACTCAAGAGAGGTTTGTGGATGTGTATATCCACCCAACGCCAGGGACATCACGATTTGCTCGGTGACTAGGTCGAACTTCGCATATCCGATCGAGCGTGCCTGGACCTGAATTTGTCTAGCCCTGCGAAGAGTTCTATTCTTCGTACGCTAGAAGGGTTGCTGGGATACCGACTCTCGATCAGATGCAACACTCAGTTCATATTCCAAAATGAATGAGTATATGCGTCCCTACGACGAGCCTCTCGGCACATACATCTGCCGTACGGAGGTACAACCCATCAGTTTTCGGATAGTACTAGTAGGGGCGGCTCCCCTACTCGCCTCACTTAATCTAATAAAGCAGTAAAGCTTCTTAGACCTAAAACACTAAAACATCTACGGCGTAGTATTTTTACGTGTAGGAAAAAGTAGGAAGCCACTATTGTTTGTTTGTTTATTTCTTCCGTTATTGTGCTGTATCAGTCCAAGACTATGTAACACATCGAGACCTCCTTGCCTCAGCTAAGAATACCTATCCCTCATGTAGTATATTCTCTCTATTATCCTCTATCAACATTATATTGACAGCACAGAGCCCTACGAGTAGCCATTCGGCATAGCATCTAAAGGAGGGTTTTCCCCTCTTATTACTTCCTATCCCAACTAGACCACTCTAGTCACTTACGTTAGCTGCCTTATTAGGAAAAATTCTAAACCTACTAGTATAGTGTAAATCGCTTGACGTTCCTAGGTCCTAAACCTAAAAGACCCTAGTACGAAATAACTGTGCTATCACAGAGGCCTAACTCTATTTAGTCTTAGGGACAGGATCATCCTACTCTCCAATTATCCTTCTTATATGACCTTGCCCCTAACGCTTAGTCGGGACTCGATATAATACTATAATAATCGTAATTGTAAGAAATATCAATATTTAATAATCCTTAGTTAATCTTCTAGTTCGTAAAGGGTTTAGGATACCGTAAGCTTATTACCTAGAAGATCTACTATGACTTTTAGGACACGGAGTGTAGAATAGAACGACGTGTTCTAGAGTTGTAATCCGCCGGTAAAGATGGAAATGGACTTATTACTTTGCCGTGATAAGCTAAGCGCTTCACAATCGACTATAGATATTAAATCTAAAGTAGTGGCTGCTAGGACGTTTAGTTCCTCAGATTCTTCCCCTACTAGTGTATTCGTGTCGTGAGGATGTCTTAGAGCTAGGGCGAAAACTCTGATTTTAGTGGCGAATTCATTTATAAAAAAAGCCGAAAAACATCACGAGAGGAACGGTAGAGCCGTTACTATCGAGTAGTTAGACATACTATATTATACTCTATCGTTCGTTAACCAGCGTCGCGGCGATAAGGTGAGAAAAGCTCGTCGTCGCGATTTTTAGCTTATCTTAGTTCAAGAAAACCCTTTAGAAAAGAGATCCTAGGTTCGTAGAGGACACCACGTACAGGTGTTAAGTCGTCGCCCTCCGAGGAAGCCACTAGTTTCGGGATCTTATTAGTAGTATGTAAGCTCGATGCTAGGCTGTCGTCGATGTAGAGGGTAGATTTACAAAGTATTAGATAGAATAGAAGTAGATGTTTTAGTGTTAGTGTTTTAGGTCTTAGAAGCTTTACTATCTTATTAGGTTAAGCGAGGTGAGTAGGGGAGCCCTCTTATAGGCTGTACCTCCATAGGGGAGGAACTTAATGTAATAGAGAATTCTTTTTGTAATTATATAATACTAGGATTCCTATTATCATACACCACAGAATAACATATTACCTGTATAAATATAGTATAATAAATATACTTGAATATGTCATTTTCGAGGCTTTGGAATACCTTTTTAGTATCAAAAAATTCAAATCTATTACGTCTTGATTAAATAGCATACTTACTTACTCTTAAATACGAAGTTTAAGGTAGGTTCTCGGATTAATATAAATCCACAGCCTCCGATTAGCTCAAAATAATTGCTGCTCAGGCATGGCGTATTATAACATGTAATTGGAAAATCACCATTACATTATACTTTATTGTAATAGAGGTCTACTTTACGAATCAGCGGAAACCCTAGAGGGAAGGCAACCCAAGGGTTTCCATGGCATTCTCAAACCCACCATCTCCGTGAGAGTTCGGGCGGCTGCCTGTCTGCGCGGACGGGAGAAATCTGGAGTTGTCCACCAGTTGACCTGGTGAAGGCAACAACCTCGAGACTTCACCTCCTCCTCTTGCCACTCTGGGGTTCTCGCCACAGGCTCTGCACTCGGGAGCCCCGATTGGAAAATGGGAACCCCCCTCAGAGGCCACGCAATCCCGGGGATCGTGGAAGGCGAGGGATTCATGAGCGAGGCGTACAGCGTCAGCACGAAGCCAACATGGCCTCACCCAACTCATGACAGGAAGGATCCCAATCTCGGGACATGCTACGCGTAGTACGTACGGTACGCACAGTGCCGTAGCATGAATCTAGGGATCATCAGATTCATCGCATGCCCACTACCCTGCTCCGGAATCCCCATATGTTGGTGAGGGCGAGAGTTTCCTGGCGAAAGCGTCGTGTGACCGAGGCCCTTCATTGATCTGATATAGAAACCAACGCCGCAGAGCGTGGCAGAGCATCGAAGAGATTCCACGCCACTGGCTGGTGCCAACTTCAAGTTGTTGACTTGACCACGGCGTTGCTGCTGCCCGTCATCCACATCCTCGGGCGGAATACGAGAGGCTCCAGAGCCCCTCTGGAGCGTTCCCCAGACGCACAACTCGTGGTTGTCGAGTTCGCCGTCGGCGCTGGGGAGCTAGCAGTGGACGAGGCGATGGCCTTTGGCTTCTCGTCGTCATCTGCCTGCGCGCGAAACGGGGAAGTCTTCACGTCGATAGAAGAACTGTAACCGATTCTATCCCCCCTCGCTCCCCCCGTCCGTGGAGGTGTTCGAGCCGGCCTGCCCACGGGTTTAGGTAGAGCAATATCACAACTGGCCTCGTCGCCTCCTTCAAAAGCATCCCAGAAGAAGAAAAGAACTCCATCCACGAGCCTCACTTGGTTTCTAACGGCCGCGTCCGTTGCCTATTTTCTATCACATCTCACATTACACATCACCCAATCCTCACATCACCACAGTCACGAAACGCGAAGATTTACATTCCTGAAACGCAAGACCACCGGGTTTTTATTTTAATGATCTTATGATTTTGTATTTGTTTATATAGCTAAGTATTGGGGAGTTATTTTTAGAGGGGGGGTTTGAGGTTGGAAGTGAAAGACGTCATTTGGACATTTTTGCTTGAGCTGTCACTTTGCGAAAGATGACACTAGGAGGAACACCAGCTTGTAGGTACAGTAGTATGAAAGGATATATGTTGATCTCTCTCTCGATCATCCCAAGTCTTTCTTTTCTTGTCTGTCCGCGATCTACAGATCCATAATGAAGGATTATCATGACTGCCCCGTCCTTGCAGTCTCAAATGAGGATCCCGCCGTATTTCAACGGGGTTGTGACATCGTACGATGCCCGTGTTTGAAGGCGATGCCAGAAGACTGCGAATTCCTCGAGATGCTCACCCTGTACTTCGTGGTGAAGAAAGTGAGAGTGAGGAGAAGATTGACTCACAGGTAATATGTGTGATTCCTCAGAGGACAGGTCAATAGAGTTGTCGTTTGGAACCTACAGTATCGCCGTTGAGAATAGATACTCGGTGACATGTTGCCGTCGCTAGAAGCCTGTTTCCACACTGCAGACTTCTCGTTGTAGATGTGTAGCCCCAGTAGACAATGGCTAGTGAATGCGTACATGAGTGAGAAATTACGAGTACCTCACTTTGCCGACATATCGCCTCTCGAGAATGGGCTCGTAGACTCGTAGTGATCGACTGAGATCATCTCGACCGAAGGATTCAAAACTTTGCCCCTATTCTCTTCTTCCAACAATGAGGATAAGATACCAACGGGGCGACCGGCCAGTCAACGCTCGATCCACGCGAGTGGCGAGGTTAGGTGAAGAGACCGAGCACGAAGTCAACTTCAGGTCCGACCGCGTGTCATCGCCTCCTCAAGTCCTAAGCCCCCGTGGCGATGTGCGAAAACGAAACAAGGGGACATCTTCTCGCTTCCCACTAGAAAGGGGGAACTCCCAGCCCCCGTGACCTCGCGGCACCTGACCAGCCCAATAGAACCGGCGTGCTATCAGTACGGCAAAATGAACAGCCGAACCACGATTCGAAACACAACGTCAAGCAAGCAACTAAGCGAACGAGAGAGGAAAAACAACAACAATCACCTGCCAACTTGCCCCTATTGTTTACATGATGTATGTATTCGTTGTCTGATAAACTCTTTTTGTCAACTGACCACCACACTTGAGGCCCCACAGAGTCAAACCACACATCCTAGGTGAAGCGATTTAGTAATTCATATCGTTCACATGTAAGTGTGGAATAGAGAGCATATACTTGGCACATCCAAAGAAAGGCAGAACAAGATAGGAACATCAAGGTCCATACTTCCCCTCTTTGGACAATTGAGAACCCTCGGAAGCTGGCTTTGCGAGATCCATTCTTGATCTTATATGTAATGAAAGTGGACGAGTTGGAGTAGCGTATGCGCGCTTTGGTTGCGTGTGTGTGTGTGGTGATGATTCTGTATTGGCTCAGCTGGGCGCAATATGTTGGAGGTGGAGGTGGGTATGTGCGAATGGCTTCCTTCTCTTTGCGAGAGAAAAGAGGAGTTGTCAAACACCGTTGAGTAGTGATATTGGCGCATCAAGCAAAGAAAAGGGGACGGATAAGGAAGGAGATGAACACTGCTGAAGAAAAAGCTTCATTTGGTGTGTGAAGCTGGCGCGTGAGTGGTTGTTCTCGCAAGGCGCAGGTGTGCGGATGGGACCTTGTGGAGCAGACACGGTCGACATGGCCTGACCTGAGCTCTTTGCAATTGATTTAAGAAGAGGTCATTGGTTTGATGAGGCAACAAATCGAGCCTCTGCAGAAGTTGTGTGCAACGCTGAAGTGTGAATAGACTCAAGCGGGTCCCGAGCTCCAAGTGGTGCGTGCTTGCCATCTCCAGAGCGAAAGCAAGCCATATTCCCAAGCGCAAGAGCATTGGGCATTGGGTTGAGGAAGATTAAGGATTGTGTGTGGGAATGCGGGGAATCCTAGGAAGCTGCACAGCTGGAGGAACGTGGGAATGGAAGGTCAGTATACTGTCAACGGCATATTGGTATGGAAGAGTGGTAACCGTGGTGTTTGGTTATAGATCTTTGGTATGATGTGGTGACATTGGAGTGACTGCGGACGAACGCCTGGCGCAGGAGGACGCAGACTGCACTCCCATACTACTCACAAAACCTGTGATACCTTCTGTACAGTCCTCAAATCAGCCGTGCCGTGTGTGGGTAGCAAAAGGTAGCAGGTGCCGTCTCTGAACTGCAAGAAAGGCAGTGGAAGTGTGGATGGTGGATGTTCTGAGAGGTGGGAAAGAAGCACGTTGTTTGAAATTCTCCGGAGAAAGCTGCAATGTCGAAGTGTATGTAATGTAGATACCAGGAAGTGATTCTGCAGCAGATGCAAGTCCATTGCAGTCCGAGGGATCGCATATCTCGCACCATTCGTTGAATAATGAGGAATTGGTGATCCCGTATATCAAACGCGGACAAAAACCCGTCTCATGAACGCACGGAAAACCTAAATGGTGCGAAACGCGGGGAAACTCAGGAAGCCGCCGAGGAAGCGTATCGATGATGTCGAGAGCGCGCGGCAGGGGAGGGGGGCAGCAAATATTGAAGAAGGCGTGTGGCGGACCTGGCGGTGTGTAAAAAGCCAAAATGGAATATCTCGCTACCAAACTTTGAGGTTGGTGTTCAGGGGGCTGCAACACACATCGCTGACGAACAGTCGAATTCCTCAGTTCCGCGGCCAAGGGTCACCTATACCCCACGAGAGCTGATATTTTCTCCTGCATACTGGGAGTGAAGGTCCACTCACCGCTCTTCAATACTTACTTGATAGGAAACTCAACATCAATTGGAAGAATTGCAGGAGAAGGTGAGTAAAACCCACCAATGATGCATCCTGGGCACGAGAAATGCGTCGATTAGGGGTCCGTTATATCCTCTGATATAGCAGATGCAACAGGCTTGAGAACTGTGCCTAGTTGACCGATACATATTCATGACCGGTCGAATCATCGCATATATCCTCTAATGAAAACATGAGGCAGGACAAGTTGTCGTTGTTCCTGGCCAATGAAATCGAAGCAGATTCCGGGCAGAGTGCTACCAAGGACCTGGGAGATACATTGATCCGGGCAATTTCCTGGCGATAGTTGTCACGCAGAAGTCGATCGTGCCTACCTACGCCCTGCCCCGCTGGGTTGTGATCGATTTGAAGTTCGTGAGAGAAAAGGCCCGCAAGGCGGCTGTCGAGGGCTGCAGACTGCCCTTTCAGGACATCCGCTTGTAGCCATCTACACCATCCCAATGCATGGTTGTATGTAGCTGGCTACGTGAGAGGTGTCGAGAAAGGGTAGTAGACGTCCAAATGGAGACAGAAACGAGAAGAAGAGGCGCTCTCTGAATCGAACAGGCACTGACCCCCAACAGAACGAGGAGAGCGAAGTTGCGAACATACTCCGTAGACGCGGACACCATACCCGGATCGCTGTTCGTCGGAGGAGTTCATGGGAGCATCCTCATCGTTGTCTGCATCTCCCTGGTTGAGCATCCTTTTTCTGTCTGTACGGTTGCTGCAACCCATTCTCCCCGAATCGACCCATAGTTTCGTTGCCCCTCTCAAGCTCTCCTCTCGTGTCGGAACTTGGATGAAAGGGCAAATGGTCGTGCGCTGCAGATGGAAGGTGCTCAAATCGAAGGGTGTAACAGTTGGCGATGTCCATTAGTGAAGTTTGGGTTCGTTGGCGACAATGGCGGGTCAGTTTCCTCGTGATGAATTGTACGCTTCGGGATGTGTTCGGGAAGCTAATCTTCCGATTTTTCGGGCATCCTTTTATCCTCACCACCCCTCTCGGCCGTGCGTGCAGGTTACGAGTTGGCAAAGTCCCACTCAGTTGAAATAGGGGCTCTGCTCTCTCCTTTCTCTTACATCTCAGAAACCTCGTCGACACGAAAGGTTTTCAACCCTTCTCGCCACCTCACACATGGGAATCGCCAAGCTGCACGTCGGACATTAATACGCAACTCCTAAGAACTCAATCTGCAGTGCAGAGAGCGGCTGTATATTGAGCTGCATCTTATTGCAGCTTTCAACGGCTATCGTCACTTCGCACATGCCATCAGACTCCGATCAGAGACATACATCTCCAGAGGCGTCATATCTGCTGCACACTCAAGCTTGTTGTGCATGTTCCAGGTCAGAATAGAGCGCCGTATGAACCGTGACGCTAGCAGCATCAGCCGTTGGAGTTGGCTGAATCCCACTTTCGAGGCCGATAGCAATAGCAAAAGCAAAAGAGCCGTGACGATTGACCATCTATTCTCCGAGGCGATGCCCGCTTTCGAGCAAGAAGCAAGTTTTTGGCAGGTTCAGTCATCATCAAGTTTTGCAGTGGTCACTATCGTTGTGCGGAGAGTGGTCGTAGATTTGGGAAATATGCCGCGAATAATTGCTTGTTCGATGCCACCCAGTCATTTGATCACACTTTCGTCACTGGGGGCTGGCGAAGAAGCAATTTGTTACTCCAAACAGGCCTAGGTGAAGCGACGCAGGAGTTGCTTTCCCCTAAAGTATCGCGTTTTGCGTATCACCTCAGTCTTGCAGCAGTATCCCGCCATGTAGAGGTTTGAAAGGGCAAGCAAGGTATTCCGTACTCCCCGCACTGCGTCATGACTCCTGAGCAACAGGGCGACGGTGGGGTGCTGCATTTGCCGTGATGGTCAATTAAGCAAATCCTAGACCCTGTGTCAATCATCTAGTGAGGTTCGCAAGACCTAATTGTGTGTGTCGAGCCCAAGGTTCAAGGTTGCCCGGTACATGTTGGCCGTTGACATATCAGAATATGGTCGATAAGAAAAAAGAAGAACCACCCCAGCAAGAAAAGTCGAAATGCATCGCGCCTTGAACACCGCATGGAGGTGCATACGCCACAAGGAGGAGGCGCCTCTGTTAGTTTGTTGCTCTCATATCCTTGACGTTATTACGCCAGCATCCTTGACTCTTATACGCAAGGACCAAGGACGAATGGCATGGCATGAAGATAGCATTTCGCTAGTATACTCATGGGCTTCCGTGGGGTGGGTGGGAAAAAGCACAAATATTCCTTCGAGATGGCTTGCGAGGAGCTTCTTGGCCCATTCTCGACTTTTTCAATTGAGCGAATTCTCGATTTAAGGTGGCCGTTTGTAATCGTGCAGCGACTGTGCTTCGTCCATGACTCCATGCATCCAACCCTGCCTGGGGCCGCAGCTGGATGGTGAGGTGCTCAATTGAACCCATGCAGCGTTTACTGCATGAACGGTTGCAATGTGAATGGGGACTCGTCGAGAAACCTGGGTGGGTGGGGAGTATGTCCGTACCTTCGTACAGCGTACGCTCTCTACTCGGTCGAGTCGTGGGCCTCTGGTACTGTACGTGGGGAGAGGGTACAGGAAAGGGCGACTGATGGCCACGGGTATCCAGAGTTGGGTTCGCATGCGATTTCTGTTGCAGCCGTCGCGGCGTGCCGATCGTGAGATAGTACGGGAGCAATGCTGTGCGCGTCCTGCGGGATCAGCCTCTAGGTCAACCAAATGGAGGAAGAAAGGGGTCACTTCTGAGTTCTGAGGACCATGTTCGGCAGTCCATAATTGTTCAATAAGATCCCTTGACTCGGATGATGTGGAGTGACGACGGAGGGGGAAAGATGAGGATGGATGTGGAGTGATGGAGGGGAAGGGAGATGCATTAGCTGCCCCGCGCCGGCAGTGTCGTCGAGACGACGAGAAGTCAACAATAGGAGGTCCGAGCGTCAAACATGAGCGTTCGAGCAATGGGCGCTCGGACCGCGGCCGCAACGGCCAGCCACCACCAGACTCGATGTTGACTCTAGAGTTTCTCTCGCAAGAATCCAGACTTCCTGACCTGCGCCCTGGTAGGGCTTTGGCAGATTGGCTTTACAAACCGTCGATCCAAGTCGTCTTCTGGTCTTCGGTCCTCGGCCAGGGAAACGTAGTAAGACTCACTCGAGTCATGAGCGAGGTGATATTCATCGATACCGAGGACGGAGTACAGTCGACTGCCAGTAATACCGTACACTCACAACGCCAGAGATGCTTCAAACACCGATCGGCGTCACCGTACGCTGAAACCACATACTCAGGTGGAAGTCTGAAGAGTTCCCTCTCGTGGCGGGGACAGGCTCGTATGTTTCGAGCCCGGCAACATGCTCTTCGAACTCACTCAACCCGTGGGAAGCCTGGCTACTGTACAAGAGCCTCACGCCATTTGGGAACGCTATCCGGAATACGGAGGTAGATGATTAGCCTAGGTCAGATAAAGCACCTTCGTTACCGAATGGGTCTCTTGCAGCAGGAGACTGCGAGCTAGAAGGACGACTCCAACTCAAGGCAACACTGGAAAGAGAAAGGGGGTCGAGTTTGACCTTGGTTTGGGACTTGGTTCGATCAAGTCGACGGACCGTCTCAACAGCTGGAGCTTGGTCTCGCGAACACATGGCCCGTGTTATGAGGCCTCTGGATGTGGTGATGCAGTTGCCGTCTAGTAATCGAGAGATTGAAAAGCTCGTGACGATGTTGACTGCATAGAGGAAATCGAATTGAAGCAGGGTGCGATTGCTGAGACATGAAAAGATCCCCCCGTAGAAAGTCGGTGAGGACTTGTCGGCAAACTGAACAAGGTAACTAACTGCAAGGCAAATGGAAGCACACACGCTCGCTGTGCCAATAGAGCGAAAGAAGGTCCAACAAGCAGACGCGGCGGCGCCGAGAATCGTCCCCCATGAGGTCATGGTGTTGAAGATTTGTGTTGCTGGAAGCGTTCCTTCCAATGCATCCATCCGCTAAGACTTCTGAGAAATCTTCCGCACATCCAGGTACGATCTGGTGAACCTGAGATTCCACTGTAGGCCTCCCTGTGAAGATGCCAGATGGTTGTCCACCCTCGCCAGCATCGTCAAGTGGCCATCCAATGGTTCCAGTACGACCAATACGCGTTTCCGCATCTAGACATTCGGCCGGACAGGGTGCAAAAGCAACTTGGTGAACGGTTTCGCCTATGTTTCAACCCATCCCCTCGTCTCGTTCCTGTGTTTTTCCGGTCTGGGGGTTTCGGGCCAGCTATCAAGTAGCGCACGGCCATCGAAAACAACCATCTAAAACACCATTCGAAATGAAGGGATCATGAAGGCTTGAACATGGCGGGTGAAGAAAACGCCTCGCGTGAATCTCGTCACATGGTTCCAAGAATAGAGCCCACGTTGCTTTGGCGAGCCATCAGCGATTCGGCGATCGTGTCCCTCGGGTCCTATGGCCAGGCGGGATTGCCACGACGACGAGGTCTGCTCATTTCCACCATCTGAACCGAGCCTCTGTTGTTGGAAAGATGAGGTGCACAAGGAAGCATGTCAAGAGAACGCCACGAGAACATGGGACGAAAAGTGAGGGCGAGCTTGAGACGATCACTCGCTTCTTCGCTATCGATGTTCTGAAGGCTTGGCTTGCGCGACATCGTACGATGTGTTTTCGTGTGCACCTTTTCGACGCGCTGATGTACCAAATAGGAAATGCTCGTGGCGAGGGGTGAGATGTAAACACGAAAGGGGCGAAATGGTGAGCTTTTGACAGCATCTCGCTAGGAGATTTTGCTGCATGAAGAAGCAGTGGAGTGCAGTGAGCTGCGGTGAAGGCAAGCTGCAATCCATTACCGAACGATCTTGTGACTTTCTGTCGACCTACATTATCTTGATCTCCCTCTCCGGGGCTTCGGCTGCACAATGAGCACCTCGAGCAGTTCCTAGCACTGATCAAGGCACTCCATACGAGTGAATCGGGGGTTGGGAGTGCGGACCGTGTTGATAGTGGGGGGGCACATATAGGACTGATGATGACCATTGCTCGAAGCAGACACAAAGGCTTGCAAGACACGGGGGGAACGTTCCAAAGCGGTCGTGAAGAAGGCAGAAGTTGTTAGCTCGAGCTCCGTCACTCCGACTCACTCGGTGGGACGGTGCCTCGGTGATTGGTTGGAACCACAAGAGACAAGACTCAAGAGTAGTCAAGAGTCAAGACTGGTCAAGAGTCAAGAGTCAAGAGTCAAGAGTCAAGAGTCAAGAGTCAAGAGTCAAGAGTCGAGAGTCAAGACTCAAGACTCAAGACTCAAGACCCACAAGACCCCTTTCTGGCGGCGTGAGGCATGGTGAGGCTGAGGCAAAGCCCTCAACTCGGGAGTCGATCCGAGTAAACGGGTCCTTCCGATTGGAAGCCGGGTGTAACAGAGGCTGCAAAGAGACGGCACTTCTTCAACCTTTGTTGGTCCTTGGGGAGGTAGTGATCTTGTGATGTTGTGAATTTGGGAGCCTCGACCCGTCTGAAGGGAGTTGAGTTGAGTTGAGTCTGGTCGTGGCGTTGCACGCGACCCGAGCCCCTTATCTCGAGGGCCACGAATCGATCCCTCGAAGTTCGTCAAAGACTTCTTCTCCTTGGAGGATGGTCGTGAAGCGTGAGGTTGTGATCCCTTCCAGAGAGGAGATGGCGTCAAGGATTCGGTTATATTTGTGGGGCGGCGCGCCTGCCGAGCCTGTCCCTGTGTCGTCGCCTTTTTCAAGGAAGCCGCAGCTCGCTTGCGGAACCTCCGGATCCTCAAGGGAGGGGACGGAGTAGTTGTCCTCGTACGGAGCAGCTTTATCACCCTCTCGCTTATTTTGTATGGGCAGATACAGGGGCGCGGTTTGATTGTCTGTACAAACCACCACCAGCCATCGCTTCCCGAATGCCGACTCGCCGTCTCGTCACTTCACCACGACTTCTCATTGCTGCACTCACTCAATCACAAATTCACAATGGTCCGCACCAACTCCCATGGATCCACACCATGTCCAAGCTAGGAGCTTGAAGCTACTGTCGCCAAAACGCTCGAGAGCACTCTCGCAACTCGCCTCGATCACTCAATGCGACGTGCGGAAACCTCGCAAATCTGGTATCACAATTCCGTTGCATTGGAGCCCTGCGCGAAACCCCACAATGTTTCATCGTTTCATGTCGCCATGGCGAAAATGTTTCCTCGACCCCCCACCACGATCGTGATCTCGATTCTCCATACAGTACCTACGTACAGTATGTACGGTACCATGACAGTCCATATCGGATAATCAGTGGTGGCCGGTCTGGTCTGCACGAAAAGGGGTCCATCACAATCCTTCGGCAATGCTTATTAGTTCGAATTTAGTTGGCTCGACGATTGAAGAGCAGCATGGCAGCGGCGCCCGCATCTTGACCGAGCCTTAATATTACGCTTAAGCCGTGGAGCAAAGTACGTCAGACAGCATCCGCAAGTCCATTGCTCGATTCTCCAGACCGAGTAGCCCTTCTCGTGCGCCCGTCGGGCCAGACGTTGGTGATACCAACGGCAGATCACGGAACTCCTCGTTACACAGGCACAGAGACCATCGGAATCTCAGTGGTTATTTATTGTGCTGCAGTCACGCGTGGTCTCGGGAGCCGCGAGCAACACCGCTGTTGCAGCAACATTCGGACATTTATGTCACTGCCGCACCGATTCTGCGGCCAAATGCGAGTTGCAGCCCTGATCCTGAACTCACAGCAGATCTCTCGGTAGAAAAAGAAAACAAAAAAAAATTTCTCCGCAGACGCGTGCCTTTGCTTGTCAACTAACGGTTGTGTTGGGTTGGCCATGTGGTGTAGCCTTCGTCTCGAAACATGCGGCTCTGAAAGTATATCACAACCTCATCCCTCACACCGACTCTCATGCCAATCCAACCCCACCGGTCCCAGGGACATACATGTGTGGCGAATAAATTAACCACCTCATGATCGCTTCCACGTCTCTGCTCCCCGATTCAGTGAGATTGGCGAAAGGCCATCGACGTCTGCTTCCACTCACTCCGGCGCGTGTTCTTCAGAGGCAGCGATTCTTTCAAAGGCTCCAACTTCCATCAAAATCCGATCAGCATCGTGGAACGCCCTTGTTGCCGCGTCTGGAGGGCTATTCGGCAAACCATTGTTCAGACCAGGTTCATGTGCATTGTGGCCCCAGCTCCATGCTGCGTGTGAATCGGTCTTGGGTGACCAGCATCCGCATGAAAACATCACCATTCAGACCGTCCTTCTTAGTAGTTACGAGCATCACCCTAGCCTTTAAACTTGTTGCATCTGCGTACGGAAGCTGTCAGGATTGCATAATCACATCTCCAGGAAAAAAAAATCCAACCAGCAACATCATCCAGTCATTCCTCCTGGCGGCCTGCTCTTTTTCGACGATGCTTCTGGGATCCCTCTTTGGGCAAGCCATCCCAGGGGGTCCAGATGACAATGTCTCTGATATCAGCCCCTTTTGACCAGATGTGGTCGCCTCCTGAAGGCTGAAGCTCATTATCCCACCCCTAGAGTGCTTGTGTGTACGACAACTTCCGAGCTTCTTGAAAACAACGCCTCGGAAGAGGAATTATTGTTATTCCTCTCCTTCCGTACTATTACCGACCATTGTTATTAATATTACCGATCTGGGTAGGCATACGGGCCCGCGGTCAACGAACCAATTTACCAACAGAGCAAACTACCCAGCTGATCATCATGTTTTAATTGCTCTGAGATTGGTTTCGACGGGAGGACCGGTACGGCGCGGGTATGACAGTCGCCATCGCAAAAGCGTCCCTCGATGCGGCGGTGGCATGAGCTTCGATAAGCACATTACGCAGTAAGAAATCCTCCAGCAGTTCAGGGTCCCGTGTTCATTATCGTGTCCGAAACTTCGTATGTCACTTTTCGTCCATGGCGCCCGTCGGAAACGCAGGCACAAGAGTTCATCACCATCAACATTCTCCAAACACAGCGCAGGTCAGCACGAAAGGGGATGGATTTGTCGATTGTGTGGAGGGACTCGTAAGCGAGTCAAGGGGATTGGAGCGGGGTCCTTGAAGGCATGCTACTTAGACGAAAAGCGTGCCGTGTCTCCAACTTTTCCAACAGGTTGGTCGGCAAACACACAGGAGCGAGCGACTATACTGTACCTACGTAGCTTTGAACGATCTCCGGCTTCGTATTATACTGTACCGTTCTCATCACAATTGTCTCCGCAAGCCTACTTGGCCACCGAAACAGGCTTCAGGTCCTGTCCCGAACGGAGTAAATTTACCTTCGAAGCTGGACTCCCTGGTCGTGGAGGGGAAGATGACCACCCTAGTCGCGGTCGGGAGGCCGCCCTTTCTGGGAGGGAGTGGCTCGCTCAAGCCTCATGGACGAGTTGGAACAGTAGTTGCTGACAACTCTAGTTTGCGGACCGGGGGTTGTTCCATTGGAATCATCGAGTCGTTTTTGAAGTTGTGGCGGAGAGGGCTTTTCTCTTTTCGCTTCGCTCGCTCGCTTGTTACCACTCGTGGCGCTACGCTACACACCCCGACAATGGGTTGACGTTGAGTCGTCGGCTCGTCAATAGTCAAGATTGAGAGTCGAGAAGTCGAGACTCAAGTGTCTCCGTCATTCGCTCTCGCCTCGGTCCCAAACTCCTCCTCCATGACGTTCGCTACACCACAAGGTCCTTCCTGTGTCTCTCTCCCAGGTCTCTCCCAGGTCTCTCTTTCGCCTTTCGACACCACGGAGGTACGTTGTATCTCCGTAGTCTTGTAGAGCAGACATCCCCAGACCCAATCCATGACTCCGGATCCCGTAGGCGCACCTGGGTTTTCGTCGGTGGCAAGTGCTTTGCCTATCAGCTCCCGAGGCACGGGGAGACAAGCTGTCGAACGACGCCTTCCATTCCATCACTCCATACCGGCGTCGAAATTGATTCTGGCTCTCGAGAGCTCGTCCGGCACGCCCTCTTTGGTCAGTGAGTCCTGAGTCCTGAGATGCCGACAGGCACGTCGTGCTCCCATTGTCCCACGTCGTCGCCCCTGTCGAGTGACGGCAGGGTGTCCCTGATCAGCTCCATGGCGCCGAGTGCGACACCATGGGAACGATGGGAGCGATGGTGACGATGGCATAGACCGGCCTCGTCTAAGCCTAGCGACAGCTAGCAACTGACCTCACCTATCTTGGAGCGTGATCGGCTCATCTCTGGGGATTAAGCTTGAATGGGGTTTACGTACGGCGCACAGTACAGTACGTTCACGTCGTTGCTCTTTAGGCGCAGCTGTAGTTGGCCTGCGACCTCAGGACAAGGCTCGCGCACACAGCGGTGGCAGGGGGACGACAAGGGAGTAACAGGGGTCGGGGGTCGAGCAAGGGTACGGTACGGAGGGGTGGGTCCAGGACTACTCCGTCCCTCCTGCACTCGTCTAGCCCCTAGCTCATCTGCATGTGTACGGCGCTAGGCCCTAGAAACCGCTCTGCATGCTCAGAAACCTGCACCTGTGCTCGAACGACGACGCTGGACTGTACCTGTTCTGAGCGAACCTCGACGTGCGCCTGCAGACGCACCTCAGAATGCAGATGCCGACCGGGCCATTCGAGGCACCTCTATTCCCCGACTTGCTCGAGGTCCTCCCCGCGTAGGGAGAGGCAGCTGCGACTCTGCGAGGCGAGGGGGGCAGATGCCGGCGTCGAGGGCCATTGGTTGGATCGATGGGCTGGCGACTATGGTCGACCCCGTACGCTTCTCCCTGCTCACGAATCACGATCTAGCCCTAGCCCTAGCCCGACCGCTCGTCTTGGCCTAGCTCGAACTCGAGCTCGAGCTCTAGCTGAAGCTTGCGTGCGTTTTTCTGTGTGCAAGTTGCTGCTCCGGTCTGGCTCTGGCTGCCTCTACTCTGTCGACCTCTACCTCTGTCGATCTCTTGCCTCTAATAAATGCCTCTGGCTCTACTACCTCTGGCTCAACTACCACTGGCCTACTACCACTGGCCTATTACCTCTGGCCTACTACCTCTGGCCTACTACCTCTGGCCTACTACCTCTGGCCTACTACCTTTGGCCTACTACCTCTGGCTCTGGCTTCTCTCTCCACCTCTATTCTCTCTCTCTCCGCCTCTGCTCTCTCTCTCTATCCCTCTCCCTTCACCTCTCTCCCTCTCCTCTCCCTCTCCCTCGCAACCCTGTCTGGATGATGCTCCACCTCCACTTCTTATGTAAATGACCAAAACGCTTCTCGTCCTCAGACACCGACTCCACATCCACATCCACTTCCACATCCATATCCACATCCACATCCACATCCTCATCCTCATCCACATCCACATCCACATCCACATCCGCACCTGCACCCCCGACCTGAGAGGGGACCAGAGAGAAAGGACCCTGTTCCCGTCCGGTTCCTGATATTCATCTGCCTGCGTGCTTGCCCACATATAGACCCCGTCGTCGATCGGCTGCTTGGTCTCCTCCTGCTCTCAACCTCACTGCTTCTTCTCCTCGGTTCAACAGTGCCTCGACTTCTATTCTGCAGTTCGTCCCTCTTGTCTCGAGTCCGGATTACTCTCTATTCTTCGTCCGACGGCACCCTCCGTTCATACCCACGCCTCGGGAACTTCGTCCTCCCCGCCAGTGTAGTCGCCCTCCTCCATCCATACGGAGGTATACGTAGCTACGACCGCAACCGCAACTAAGAGGGAAAAAGAGAGCTGGTCCATCAATCGCGCGCGGAAATCCTGCTCGCCGCTGGCTCCTCGCTCCTCGGTGCTCTTCTCAGATCACGATATCTTCTGTTCGGTGCGGCCCTCTTCTCGCCCTCCGCATCACGTCCGCGAAAGACGTCCATCGTCGTTCCCACGCTCCCGAGGTCGGGCCATCGTTCTTCATATCAGCCACTCACTCCACTCCGCTTCCCGAGTATCTCGTTGCGTCGGGAATGGTCCCTGTTTCGCATTTTGAACACACGTTGGGAGACCAACACTTGGACCTAGACGACTGAGACCGCTTTTCTTCCTGCTTCTCGCCCGTCAGCCCCGCAGCCACTCGCATCGACTAACTCTTAAACTCACCTACTACCTGCCCTCCTCCCTTACATACGACCTTGCCCTTCCTTCTCAACGTGGGCGGTCTGGCTCGTGCACCCTGCCATACCCTGCTTGGAGTCCCCTTTGCTGACTAGGGAGCTCCCGAAGACTATGTAAACCATCCTTCCCCCTTCCCCCTACCCCACTGGTAGGTCTCAGTTCATATTCTGACTTCACTCAGATATCTGGCTCAGGTCCTGTGACCAGACGCACCTTTTTCACCTTCCCCTTCACCGTCACCCTCATTTTCCCCCAGACTCGTGCCGTGCGCCTGTCTGCTCGTCTAATTCATCGGCCTACTCACTCGCTATCAACAAACTCACCACCCCCGAGCTGTGGGCTTAATTCGAGAGACCGGGTGCCCAGGACCTCATTGAGAGACGACATCTTCCAGGACTCAGTCGACGACCTCGGAAATCAACGCAACCCGCCAAAATGGACGTGATGGAACTGGTGGAGAACGAGCCCAGAGCACGCCCTTTTAAGTGTGACTGGCAAGCGTGCGGCAAGGTTGGCAATCCGAGTGCCTCGATCAGCTCGTGGACTCACTAACTTTCCCTCAGGGCTTCAACCGGAAATCGGATCTCCAAAGACATTATCGCATCCACACCAACGAAAGACCATATTCGTGTGTGACGCCAGGCTGTGTGAAGAGCTTCATCCAACGGAGTGCACTGACCGTCCACATTCGAACTCACACGGGTGAGAAGCCCCATCAATGCCTACATATTG
This sequence comes from Amylocarpus encephaloides, assembly GCA_019669835.1. Classification (NCBI taxonomy): domain Eukaryota; kingdom Fungi; phylum Ascomycota; class Leotiomycetes; order Helotiales; genus Amylocarpus; species Amylocarpus encephaloides. Next base: position 33,628 of record MU251356.1, read on the forward strand.
GATGCGGGAAGCGATTCTCGGATGTGAGTACCCGTGGCCAACGCGGTTGATATCCATGACTGACCCCACACCAGTCCTCGAGTCTTGCGAGACATCGTCGTATTCACTCGGGGAAGCGACCGTACAAGTGTGTTCAAAAGGGCTGTCTGAAGAGGTTCGTCTGGACGATGAAGAGCCTAATTCCATTCCTAACTTCTCCAGCTTTTGCCGGAAGACCACCATGATCAAGCATCAACGTCGATCCCACCAGCGGGGAGTCCATTCGTCAGGACTCCATGATGGAGAGACCTCGGACTCGGATGGTGGTGAGTCGCCATTGACACCTCAAAATTCCGGTCAGGTGCCCTGGCCACAGAATATCGACCTGTCGCAGCACCCAGCCATGGATGGTCCTCAAATCCATCGGGCTCACTCTTTCGCCGACTTTGGGCAGCATCATCATCAGATGGACGGATATCAGCTGCAGCCAAATTATGGGCATCGTCATACTCCAACGATCCAGGAGCAGCCACAGCCCGTCCCCAGCATGCTCCGAACTCCAAGCCTTCCAGCTCAATCATCGTATTACGTTCCAGAACAGAACAATCCTGGGATTGCGACGCTGAACACCAACCCACCCCCACTTCAGACTTATCAGATTCCGCGTCAACAAATGGAAGGGCAGTCGCAAGAGATCCTCCAGAGCAGCCCGAGCAGTTACTCATCCGCCTCCAGAGCCAGCCCGGTCTCTCAAGGCCACTCGTATTATACGCACCACTCGGCTCAAACAGCCACATACAATCTGCACAACTCGTCTCCAGTGGAACTGCATCCTCCGATGATACAGTATCAACTGCCACAGCAGCACCCACAGCAACAATCACAGCCAATTCCTGCGCCTCCACCGATTTACCACGCTGTGCCTCAACAAGACGGTCAATGGTACGAGAATGTGGCCGCTTACCAGCCCCCGGTCGAGGTCATTTCTCATGTCCAAGAATTTACGCCATCGCAGGTCTTCCACAACCCATGGATACAAAAGATCGAGCACTTCGACGATCCATCGATACAAATGCCCAGCGCTCGACTGGAGAATCTCTAGATTTCCTAGGCCTCGGTGTTTCTTTCACTCTCGTTCATTCACCAAACCCTACTTTCCTCGCATGTCGGCCGTCGTCCAATTAATTGACTACGTGATGCCCCCAACGAGACTGGGAGCCAACACACTTAATAATTTTATTTGCGCGAAAACCCACACACCAAAAGCAATCCCTCCGTCAATACGTCAGTCCAGCAGATCATACTTGTACCACCTCACGATATACACCGAATACCCCATACGTAAACGCACTTTTTAACGTAACGATTCGACGACGAACATAGCAAAGCTCCACGCCGAGCCACTCGTCCCACTCTCGATCTCTCGAACATCTACCTTCCCTACGTGTTTTTTCACCCTCACTCCTTGTGCTTCTCGTCCCTATATTTTACTGTGCTTTGTTCCCTCGGTGTTTTTTTCCTTTAACAAACTTATACATACACACAAAAGGCCGCGGTGGGATGTCAACGGTTTTAATTGATGGTTGCGGATGTGTTCTCGAAGCTTAATGATGTTGCCTGCTTGCTTGCTTGCGTCTTGTCCTCTCACATAACGAAGAAAGGACGATGAGACGTTGATTTGGTTTCGTCTTGTTTACATACCTCCTTTTCCCCCTTGGTCCTTACGTCTGCATTGGGAGTGGTGTTCCGGTCCCGGGGGAATGAGGACTCTGACTTTGTGGATCTCTTACCTTCCTTTGGGTCTTTGCCGTGGAGTTGTTGGTTGATGAGGATGAAGATGGATGTTGGGATGTGGGTACGGTTGACTTTGTTAATGTACTATTAGTGGCGAAGGAAGGAAAGAGAAAGCGGGGAGGGAGGCTTGTGTTTGTTCTTGTTTACGTTGATGGGAGGGATCGCTTTGTTTTCAGTCTCCTCGGGATATTAAATTGGGGGTAGCAAATGTATGTGTAGCAGCTGGAAATATACATAAAAAGGCTCTGTGAAATGAACGTCTGATCTTAGATTTGCCGTATGATTCGACAATTTTCGTGTAGAGATCAATCGTGATTTGAGAGGGTGAGGCGAGGGGAACGTGAAGGGGAAGGGCGGTGGACATTGGATTAACCTTAAATCCTCTATTTCTGGTATTTCTTGGGATGCTAAGTATAACGAATCCTGCGGCCAGAGCCTCGGGCCGGAATCGCTCACGTGTTTTGTGGTTGTGCAGGACTTGATATCAAGCCGTCATCGAAGTCAAGGTAGATTTGGATTCTTGACCAACTTGAAGTCCCTTCAAGGGCCCCCGATTTCTCTGTCCGTCACTCTCAATGCTGGATTCTGATCGCAAAGATGCGTGATGTGGCCTGAGGTACACGACCAGGCACCGACCAAATATTTCTTCCGACCGACCGCCGACCTCATGACAACATCGACGCTTCACCAGGACGTTGGATGAAGTAGCAGCCCAACGACAGCAATCATCCGCCAAGACAGCGCGCGAGCCCATCCATCTCATTGTATTCTCACTCCTTCACACCACCGGCCAGGATCAAGGCGCACGTCTTACGGTGAAGTTGGGGACGATCACGGTGGCGCGAGGAAGAGGGATCCGGATGGCGAGCATGGCGCCGGTAAGTGAGGGTGATGATGAGAGGGTGAGAGTGTATGCTGATCCAGTGGGAATAGGGATTGAAAGCCGCGACGTCGGCGGTGTGCGCGAGGGGGTTTCTGGGAATGGCCGAGGGGCTGCCACTTGCGATGTTCAGGGCGGCGCCTCCGAGCAGAGGGTTTGCTTCGATGGCTCCGAGGGTATGGATACTCGTGATACATGGGGATGAGAGATGAGAGAGATGGGAAGTTGGTTATGGAGGCTGACAATGGTTGTAGGAGTTGAGAGCTAGACCTTTATCGTTGTCGTTCCGACGAAATCTTCCGTCACCAAGGATACTCTCGCGGACGAGCCTTGGAAATACGAGTGGTCAGCAGATGTCAACATTTCAATCCCGATTTCAGAAGCCATGTTCATGGACGCCAATGCAGCGGAGAACCCTCTTTGGAAGTGGTGGTAACAGCACGAGGAATCTTGCGAGTTTGGAAGAGACGGCGAACAAGAATGCTACCAACGCCACGGCCCAGAATGCCTTCTACCAAGCCTTGACGAAAGCGGGTATGCCTGCGATCATCGTCGAGAGATATCAGTCCAATAATTTCGCTACTAGTCCGTCGATCGATGCTGCGTATTACCGCGCTCTGGGGGCCCTGGGTCAAGCAGGTGGCGGTGCTCAGGTATCACAGAATGGAAATCTCAGTAACACTCAACTCCAAGCCATCGGTCAAGCAGTTGCCGCCAACTCTCGTGGCGCGAATGTTGGAGTCTCTGCTGGTGCCACGGCGGCTTCTGGTGCCGGCGCTAAGGAAGCCCCTCTCCACGTTGTGGTTGAGGAGACCATTGGCAGCGCCTTCTTCAAATGGATCAAGTTCCTCGCGTATTTTGGTCTGGTTACGTACTTGTGTATGGTCGCTGTCGCCATGATCATGGATACCTTCCAGGTCTTGAAGAAAACGGGTGGGAAAATGGATAATGAGGCCAAGGCCGAGCACCAATCCGTTCGATTCTCCGATGTCCACGGTTGTGACGAGGCGAAGGATGAACTCCAAGAGCTCGTTGAATTCTTGAAGAACCCCGAAAAGTTCTCGACTCTTGGTGGTAAACTTCCTAAGGGTGTTCTCCTTGTTGGTCCTCCCGGTACCGGGAAGACTCTTCTTGCGCGAGCGGTGGCGGGAGAGGCTGGTGTGCCGTTCTTCTTCATGTCTGGGTCTGAATTCGATGAGGTCTACGTTGGTGTCGGCGCGAAGCGTGTTCGGGAGCTCTTCGCTGGTGCAAAGTCAAAGGCACCTGCTATTGTCTTCATTGATGAACTTGATGCTATTGGAGGGAAGAGAAATGCACGGGATGCTGCGTACGTCAAGCAGACTCTGAATCAACTTCTTACCGAACTAGACGGATTCGAGCAGAACAGCGGTGTCATTATCTTGGCCGCTACTAACTTCCCGGAACTTCTCGACAAGGCGTTGACTCGACCTGGACGATTCGACAGAAATGTCGTTGTTGATCTCCCTGATGTTCGCGGGCGCATGGCGATTCTTAAGCATCACATGAAGAAGGTCATTGCGAGCAATGATGTCAGTCTCGAGACTCTCGCTCAGGGTACTCCTGGTTTCTCTGGTGCCGAGTTGGAAAACGTTATTAATCAAGCTGCTGTCCATGCTAGCAAGGCCAAGGCGCAGGCTGTCTCGATGTTGGACTTCGAATGGGCGAAAGACAAGGTTATGATGGGCGCCGAGAAGAAGAACATGATCATGTCACAGTGCGAAAGGGAGATGACGGCGTATCATGAGGCCGGTCACGCTCTTGTCATAATGTTCTCACAACGAGCAAACCCCCTGCACAAGATTACCATCTTGCCTCGTGGTGTGGCTCTTGGTGTCACGACGCATCTACCGGCCATTGACAAGTACTCGATGAGTAAGGATGAGTATGAAGTCGCTATTGATGTTAGTATGGGTGGGAAGGCCGCCGAGGAGATCGTGTATGGTCCCGAGAGAGTGACCAGTGGATGTTCATCTGTATGTGCTGCCCTCAACCCATGCTTCCACGGGACTGACCAAAATATCAGGATATCCAAAACGCCACCAGGATCGCCTACAACATGGTCACCCGCTGCGGAATGTCTCCCGCCCTAGGCAATGTGGACCTCGCCTCCAACTACCAAGACGTCTCGGCCCCAACCAAGAAAATGATCGAATCCGAAGTCCGTCGATTCATCGAGGAAGGTCGACTGCGCGCAGACTCCCTCATCAAGGACAAACGCAAGGAACTTGACCTCCTCGCCAAAGGTCTCCTCGCCTACGAGACTCTCGACCGCGAGGAGGCGTTCAAGATCATCAAGGGAGAGAAACTGGATCGGATAGCGGTGAAGAACGACGCGATCAAGCTACAGGAGATCGGAAGGCCCACAGGGACGGGCATGACGGATATCCCGCCGCTACCTGGTAGTCAGGGGGGTGAGGATGGGAAGAGTCCGCCGACGCCGGCTGGGGGCGCTGTTGCGTGAGGAGGGGGAGCGGAAATGGTTGCATTTTAATCACAGCTCTCGGTTGCATGTCATGGGGCGTTTATCGGTAGAGTATCGGAGCACATCATGCATAAGAAAGAGGGGGTGTGCTGTGTAGTTATGGTGTGTTGTGTATGAAGCGGAAGGTATGGATAAGAGGCTTAGTGTAAATGGGGGGAGTGGTGGATGGGGAAGCCAAGGGTCGAGGGAATGGTGAGGGGGGAAGGAGGGAAGGGGGGAAAGTGGTAGTGGCAGTGGTAGTGGTCGTTAGATGAACCCATTAGCGTAGAGAATCCTATTTTTCGTTTGTCAAATGAATATGCTTCGATCATGCTTGATGGCAGCGGCGTGTTTGGGACTCAATTGATCCTTTCCGTGACATTTTTTCCTTCCCTCGCTTACCGCTTGCTTGGCTAAGCGAGAGGGGCTGGCTATCGGTTCAGAGTACTTTGATACTCGATAGAGGAGGCTGCGAGGTAGATATGGGGATTGGGGGGGGGATGATGTCGACATAAACCTCCGTACCTCCTCCCCCCCCCTCTCGTTCGAGGCGCGCGAGTAGATGTCTTTCGAAAATCATCGTCCCTAACCTCCGCCCACACGCCAGAGCAACAGGTCCAAGGTCACGGTACGTCCTCGTGTTGAATATAGAGTGATCACTCGAGGCGCTTCCTCGCTTACTGTTTCTTGGGCACGAGTCACTGGGGGGAAGGGGTTTACGCGCTTGGTGGGTTTTTTTGGGGAGGGGAGGGGAGGGGAAGGCGGGTTGGGTTGGTTTTTGACGGGGTGTGATGGGTGGATGGATGGATGGATGATGGATGGGTTGGACCTGCGTGGAAGAGATGATATTTTAGATATTTGACCACCTCCCTACCTACCCAAGCTGAGTGGACCGTGGCTCCAAGGTGCGTGGGGTGCCTCGGGGACTCCCTCGGGTTCGCTATCCATATGAACGCGATATGCCTCGCAAACATGTGCCCAGCATTTATATACGACGCCATTGGCACCAGACTGCTTCCACGCCAATTTTGCAACCAAGGAACCGCCCCCAATGTGACATCGATGCTGTCGAATCCTCTACTATGCACACGGAGGCTGTGCGAGATGGGCACGGCGCCATGTCTTCTCGAGGGGGGTCGATCGCGCCGACGTGTGATCGGAAGGCATCGGGGACCAATGCCGGAAGGGGAAGAAACCTAGGACGATGCCAATGATACGACGGAGAGGTAGGACTGCGTTCCTGGTCGAGCCTCTCATCGGTCTCCAAGGGCAGTGAGATGAGCCTACGCGGAACATGGTTAGCACGACTGGGCCACGGAATCGACACAAGGCTCCTCCTACCTGTCGTCTGGCGTTGTCCTGGACAACCTGCTCGGCCTCGCGCTCAAGCTCCGCCAGCCGCTGGACGAGCTGCTCCTGCTCGATGAGATGCTCATTCTCCTCCCGGAGCCTCTGAACACGGGCCTCGGCCTCCTGTAGACGTCGGATGAGGTCCTGTTGGCGGCGGGCAAAAGAGACCTTGCGAGGAGTTTGGTGCTCGGGTTCCAGGCTTGCTTCCTCCATCGCCTCTGGCTTGCGCTTCCGGATGCGAGGGGTGGCCGGTGTAGGGAGGGCGGCAGCAGGTGGGAGAAGGACAGGTGGTGAGGGTTGGGGCGGACGAGGAGAAGGCGATTTCACTGGGGGGGAGAGTTGTGGAGTTGGGGATGGGGAGGCGGCGAGGCTGGCACCGGGTGGGAGAGGAGTGTTCGAGACTGTCTCGACAGCATCGTCGGTCATGGAGGCCATTGCGGCTTCGTGGCAGCTGGCGGGACTCTTGGATGGCGACGAGGGGGATCCACGGCGAGTTCTCCTGGGTTGTCCTGCACGATCACCACGTTGTCTTGATGGGGCTGGGGCTGGGGGTGCGCTCTTCCATGCGCGACCAGATCCATATGTGCCTCTTTGAGGACCGTCATTCGTAGCCTTGCCAGTGCTCGTAGCGGGAAGACTATCCAAACGTTGCAATCTCGACATGTTATTCATGCCCTCCTCGATCTCCCCATACGTCCCTGTGCTTTGGACAAGCTGGGGACTGTTCGGGATGGGATTGCCGCGACTCTCAAGATTGATGCCTAGGCCAAAGGAGGAGGGTGGAGCCATCATGATGGAAGATTCTGCTTTTGTCTGGGCCGGCGTTATTTGAGCGCCTTGGTGTCGAATGGTCGATGCCGAATTCATGGCTTCGGGCTCAACTTCCTCGACGTCGCTCAAACAAGGACCAACAGATCTGCTTCGATCATTGTTTGTGCCGGGTGTGTCCGGAGAAGGTTGTCGTTCGAATGACAACGGGATCGATGATGAAATGGCTTTGGCGAATGGAGCTTGATCACTTTTCAACGCAGATGCTGGAGGTGTCAAAGGCTCGTATGATGATAGAGAGCTTAGCTTTGCTGGTGCTGCTGCGGATGACGAAGCCCCTCTGGCGTTGAGTCCTGTTGAGAGGTTCATGGGAGACATCTTAGCCATTTGCTCAGCTAGACGATTCGCATTTCTGAGCGCCCGATCTTGGTTGGCCGGACCGCCCTTTTCGCCTTCGACGAAACACGCGGGCTTCTTTTGCTGTGTCTTCTGTGCTGAGTCGGCTTCCTGTATACCTTCACCAATCATGGGGAATTGGGAGGACAGAGAGAGCTCAGCTATCGCCTGCCGATCTTTTAATAGGCCGTCAACCACCTGAGAGTAGCTGCCGTCGACAATGTTGTCTATACTTAACTGCTTCTCAAGGGGTTGTCCCATGACAGCCTCTCCTTGCGCCTCGGGTAGCAGTGTATTTGTGGGAATTGAAGAATCGTCCAAGACAGCTCCCGCCGCTACATTGCCAGCAGAATTGTCCATCTCATGAACTTGGACTCGGGCATCTGTGGCTGTGGTTGACGCGTCGTTGACCTCTTCGAGGGAAGATGCCGAGGGGGTCTCATTAACATGTTGGCTTGTGGTTGTTGTAGTGTCGGCTTCCTTACGAGCTACCTTCATAGCTTGCTTTCTCTTGCCGGTTTTGACGATGGGGTGTGCAGATGGCGCCTTGTCGACAGTGTCACTCTTGCGCGCAGAAGCACTGGCCATATCAGCAACTTCAGGGGCGGCTTGAGACTTCTTTTTGACCGGTCCAGTGCCATCCTTGCTAGTTGAGGCGACAGATTTTTTTGAGGACTTCCTTTTCTTTGGGGTAGGCATGTTGGAAAAGACGACGGTAGATTTGCCTTTGGCCGATGGTGTCGCTCCTTGAACGATCTCGACAGAGGCTGAGGTCGAAATTGCGGGTGTCCTCTTGTTCTCGATACCGTCGGCTTTCACAACCTCAAAACCTATTTTTTGAAGGCTTGCTTGGCTTGCCAGGCGAAAACAAGCACTGCCATAGCGATGGAAACCTTCTCTGTTTTCGGCAAGTCGGGTCTTCAAAGTAGAATGGCTACCAGTTCCTTCTCTCGAGATGCTATTCTCATGGTTAGCCTAGTCACCAAACATCCTCGAGGGTCTACTAACCCAATTTCATAGTCTTGTGGGACCTCCTTCACCAACGGCTTCCCAAAGTCAACCCAACGGTGGACCTGCTCGTAGGTAGGCGCCCGAACATTGACCGGAGCCGAAGACTCGGATGATGGAAAGTTCGCGTATTTTCGCCATATTTGAACTTCGATCGTGCCGACAGTGATTGCCAAAGATTCGTTATGGGCAAGCCCTAACATGATATAACGTTAGCCAATTCCTTGTGCAAGATGGTAGGGATTCAAACCTTTGGTAGGTTGTCGAAGTGGAAGAACCTCGAGGGCGGAATACTTGAGACCCTTCTTCTTTCCAGCTTCAAATCTGTAGAAGAGAGCCGATTTCAAGACCGTCTTTTGCTTCTTCTTTGCCGCGATTGGATTGCCCTTCTTGACAGCTGAGGTGGATCGCAAAATACCATCGATCACCAAGTCAACAAATTCTTCATCGTCCTCTTCAAGCTTGGCGTAGAAAGCAAGGCTGATGAGGTCCCCCGGGGCTGCTAAAACGTAACACTCATGCTTGAGCTCAAGAATCCGTGTTCTGAACTCCTTGATGTCGGCTTTGTTGAGGGAGAGGACGACGTCTACTTCGATCGTGCCGTTGGTCGGCTCGGCGATGGTGAACTTCATGATTGCGATGGGATTTTGCAATGTCGAGTGTGACTTGCGAGGCTGAAGAAGAATGGAGTGATGCAAGAGGAAAGATGTGATAAGAACGATGAGCTGGGCAAGTTGTTGTTATGAAAGAAGAATGTTTCTTTGGACAGAGAGAGTGTTGAGGTATGGGGTCAAGGAAGGTTTGTGCCAGTGTGAAGAGAGGTAATGGTTGTGGGAAGCAGAAATAACTAGTCGGAAGAGATGAAAGATGAAGCATGGGCTGGAAGGTGAAGTGTCTAAATGTGGGTTGACGAAAGTCCAGAGGTGAGAGGCGATTGATCGCTAGAGTTTGCCCGAGGTCGAGGAGCTCAGTATGATGATTGAGTAAGTTTAGAAGTAGATCCCTCGGCTGGGTTCTGGGTGGTTGTGAAGAGGTGTTTAATTGCGGTTGGAGTTGAGAGGCAAATGTGCTTGAAATAGTAAGCAGACATTTATGTAGGCGGGACTTGGAAACAAGGGGTGAGTTTTCCTTCTTTATCTTTGGCTTCGATGAGACTGAAGTGATATAACTTGGTCTGCCATATTCATACTACGCTCTACCAGGACCTATTTCAGGTAAAGTATGCGTGTAAGGCTCACAGAGTATTTCACACGAGAGACTGCAACTAGCATTCCAAATGCGAGCTCTTCTACTAGCTATGGAAGTCCCTCATTCCAAGCTGTAGCATAGTGGTATACATCATCTTCCCAATCGTCCAAGACAAGCTTCCCAGTCGTGCAAATGTAAGTGAAGTTGTGTGTATGAACGATTGTATGAAGTAGCAATCTTCCACCATATGCCAAGAGACACGAACTTGTGACTCAAATTGGGTTTACCTCCTCTGGAGGTTTGTCTGATGGAGTCCAGCACCTGATCCTCAAATCTTCATAGGAATGCTCGAGGTCTGCTCAAATTGTGGACGAAATCTTCATATGATCCGAGACTCGTTTCCCAAATACTTCGCTCACGAATCCAAGACTTGGCTCAAAGAATCACTCGATAAGTTTGACTTTGAATAAGCCACTTTCTCTTCCCTTTTGGGGATTTGCCTAATGCGTCCCAATTTGGCACCAAGACCACGCTATCCGTGAAACCCTGAGTCTCTGTTTCCTCTCCGTATCTCACACTCCCATTGACCATCACCATGATGCTCATTTTCTTGCCGCTCTTATTTGGCTCAAGTAGATCGTCTGGAGCCCCAATATTGTAATTTGGGTTCAGCACGTGGCAGTCGAACGACTGGACTTCGTAATGCGATTTTGCTGGTTGTTTCTCGAATACGGCCTCCAGTTCAGCGGGATCTGCCACCAGGTTGCCGTTCAGGGAGATGTCTGGCTTCAAAGGAGAGTCGGGATTTGCTCTGACGTAGAAATCTGCTAGTTCTTTGGGTCCATTTGGCTTATTGAGAGTCTGGTCACGTAGCATGTCAGTGAAATGCTCGAGGGGAAGAAACGATGCGTCGCACAGGATAGTATGTATTAACGAAGGTTTCACTCGCGTCAACCGCTGTCTTGGTCTCCAAGTCTTCGGGTAGGTGTGCCATCTCAAGTTCGAGTATCCACTGCAGCTAGAGAAGTTGGTGCAGAACAGATGGAAAGGTTGACGGTTTGAGGCTTTGAGGGAGCTTTGTGGGGAGACGCGACGTGGGGCATGACAACGCGCAGCTTGTGTACGGAGTACTGTACTACCTACTGTATACAATACCTACTCGCCGAGGTTGAACCGAAAGAATATCTAGCGACTCCAAATCGCGCCCATTTCAACATGTTTGAGAAATGACTTTAAGAACAATACCGTCGACTTTACGAGGCGGATTGCGAACGGGGTCTAGGCATTGGCTGCCAGGGAGCACTCCATGGCGTTGCCAGTCATGCAGAAACCAATTACCGCGGAGGGCGAGCTCTACAAGCCCAGAGATAGAAGCTGACAAGCCTTTCTACATTACTTCTCCAATTTTCTACGTTAATGCCGGTATTTGAAGAGTTCTTACCTGAACTATGAATGTTGACTGATATATTGCATTGGCAGCTCCTCATGTCGGCCACCTCTATACGATGGTCCTCACGGACGTCCTCAAGCGATGGCAGGTACTGAAAGGAAGAAAGGCGATTCTTTGCACCGGGACGGACGAGCATGGAATGAAGGTACAGCAGGCAGCGGCAGTCGCCAATATGCCACCGAAAGAATTCTGCGATTTGACGGCTGGGACCTTCAAGCATTTAGCAGAATGCATTGGGCTCTCGAATGATCATTTTGTTCGAACGACGGACGAAACCCACAAGGACGCTGTCCAGTATGCGTGGCATATACTGAACGCCCGAGGATACATTTACCAATCGAAGCACGAAGGATGGTACTGTGTCAGTGATGAGACCTTCTACCCCGAGTCCTCAATTGAGAAACGGCTCGATCCGAACACGGGAAAGACGTTCATGGCGTCGCAGGAGACAGGAAAGGAAGTACAATGGACTTCCGAATCCAATTACCACTTTCGACTTTCTGCCTTCAAGGATCGCCTACTCGAATTCTACAAGGAGAACCCCAAATTCGTCGTGCCTAACACGAGGATGAAAGATGTAGTGAACGCGGTGTCAGCGGGGTTGCAGGATCTCTCGGTTTCTAGACCTGTGGAAAGACTGAGCTGGGGAATCCGGGTGCCAAATGATGAACGCCAGACCATATATGTATGGCTTGATGCGCTCATCAATTATATCACCAAAGCCGGATATCCCTGGGCCCCAGGAAAAGAATCCGAAGGAGGCTGGCCAGCTGACGTGCAGGTCGTTGGGAAGGACATTGTGAGATTTCACTGCATCTACTGGCCCGCGTTCCTCATGGCTCTAGATCTTCCTCCACCAAAGCAAATACTCGCTCATGCCCATTGGACACTGGGGAATCAGAAAATGGCAAAGTCAACCGGAAATGTTGTCAACCCCTTTCTTGCTATGGATCGCTTTGGGGTCGATGTTATCCGCTACTACCTCGCGCATGACGGCGGTATCATCAACGATTCGGACTACGCTAACCGATTCATTGTTGAAAGATACAAGAAGAGCCTCCAGGGTGGCCTTGGGAATTTAGCAAGCAGGATCATGAGGCCAAAGATTTGGAACGTCCGAAAAGTGGTCGAAGCTGCTAGAGACGGGACATTGCGTAGAACTGGTGCCCTCACCAGGGACCACGTGGGAATGCTGTCTAATTTATCTACCATTGCCAACACCAAAATCGAGGAACTGGACCCGGGAGGTGCACTGCAGGCAATTATACAAGGCATACATCAAGTAGAACTCTTCTATCTTCAGACCCCCTAGTTCTACTAACAATTATATAGACCAACTGGTACCTTCAGATTAACGCTCCATGGGAACTTGCCAAAACACAAGACTCCGGACTGCCGCCTGGAGAGCAGCTCAAAAGAGCAGAAAGCAACCAGCTCCGCATCGAACGAACAGTATACCATTGCGCGGAGGCTCTTCGAATCTGCGGGATATTGTTACAGCCGTACATGCCTACAAAGGCAGCAGAGCTTCTTGATATGATTGGTGTTCACGAGTCGCGGCGCACGTTTCAAGATGCTCAATTCGGTGCAGATTTTGACTATGGTGTTCCTATTGTCCCCATGGGCAAGGGTGTTTGGGGTAGTCTGTTTCCACCGCTTCCTGTTGAAGATTAAGAAGCATCTCCACTAACGAATGTATAAATTGTATATTGTATATTGTATAGTAGTGCGAAAAGTAGAAGAATACTCGGAAATACATGCAAAATTTCACCCGACCTTCTCCCAAAGACTAGTGATTTGCTCATCTACCTATTTCATCAGAACACAGTTATTGACAGGCGAGCTCCCAACCCTTGACTGCCTGTGTATGCAGTGGTTTAGCAAGTCCTTCCATGTGTACTAATGGACATCCATAGGTAAGATCCTTTCAACACGATACTTCATCTAGGAGGCATATTAGGAGGAAATGACATGTCAACAGCAGAGCTCCGATTGATGTGGAGAATGCCCCATAGGCTTTGCAATACAATACAATACAATACAGGTTTCAGCACATAGAATATTGCATACATCTCTTTGATAGAACCTCCCGCAAAGATACTACATCAGAAAAGGTCACTTCCCTCCTCAATTCGGCTATGTTGTAGAGGCCGGCTGATTACATAGATGTCTTGTAGGGAAGTTTCTAAGAGTCGAGTTGATTTACTTATTAAAAAGCCGTTACAAGAGGGAACGAGGATAGCCCGCACAGTGCTACTCGGAATATTGATCCTCTGTGCGGTAATTGCAACCGAACCGGAGCCACGAGTTTACCATTGTCTTATTGAGTTGGCATTGAAAGAAGTGGAAGACGGGGACTCTTCATGATGCTATACTCATTGCGGCAGAGTGATCGAGCGTTCTTACTAAAATCATCTGATCCGGTTTGCCAATGGTGGTGGCCTCCTCAACTGATGCTACTATAGTCTCTGAGGCGTATGCCAAGGTAAGGTAAATTCTAAAAAGGCTATTGTATAAATAGTGTCTCTATAGCTTGGGGCGTTTCGCAAAATTGTAACATCCAGACGTCTGTCCGTTCCTCCCTCACGCAACTAAGGAAGAAGACCGATCAAGAGTTGCGGATAGCTGTAGTCTACAGTGTGATGGACTGTAAGCGAGATTGAGACCAAGAGAACTGAGATCTTTAGCATGAGTTTCAAACTGGAGCCGGCAGTACTATTGTGACAAAAGCGGTGTCTAGAGAGTCATTGGGTTGGCAAAGCAGTGCCTTCACTTTCGCTAAGTGAACCTTCCATCGATTGCCCTACAGAACAAAACACGCAACACAAGAAGATCGCCTCAAACTTTTTAGCAGGCGATAATTACTGAAGTCTTCATACAAGGGAGACAGAAACGTCATCATCAGAGACAGTATCGCACTCTACACTCTTTTTCACAGCAGGGTTTCCTGCGAATTTCACCACGCACACTTTGTGATCGAGACAACTAAGAGATCGATGTGTTATCCTGATATTGGAGACACAAACAACGCAGTCGATCTCTCCGAGAGGGAACCAGATTAGGACCCATATCTTCTACCACGACTCCTCTCGCCAGCCTCTCACCACTGTCCCGCTCCTAAGACTCTTTGGCACTCTCTTGAGCGGCAAGACTGTAGGAGCATCCTTTCAATCTACGAAGGCCCGTCAAAGAGGCTCTGCCATTGGCCTCACCTTTGTATACATCATTGCTATTAGATCGTTGCGGCTATGCGAATTACTCTTCAAGTTTTGGTAGGAATTCTTCTTACCCGTTGACTTCGACAACTTTTCCTACAACCGACCTTTACTTAGAAGGCAAACGTCTATACTGGTATTAAAATCAATTCCGTTAATGGAATATGCTAGACTGGGTAACTTCTCTTGTTTCTCGCAGCTCTCCTAACTCGAGGGGTACATTCACGAACTTGCGGTCTACTTTTTGTGTTGCATACTATGTCTTAGGTGAGGTTGATGGAGTCGTTACTCGTATTCGCTTGTGGTGGTACTTGGCGGCAATTTAGACGCGCGGAGATGTGTCTTCTCGGAGGGGCTTTGTTTCAAGCTTCTCGTTCCATCGATCAACAACGGGCCGTCCATTTCGAAGCTCTCATCCGCTCATCAGCTTCTGGCTGACAAGATGGACTTTCTCCAAGTAAGATAATCGTGCGAATTCCACTACAAACAGATAATTTCTAACGTTTTGCAGCGCCTCGCCCGATTTCTCGATCGACCTCTGTTCCCATGGAAGAAGCTCATCGTGGGCTTCTCCCTCGCACAATATGCCTTTGAGGGGTTCCTCTCTCTGCGACAGTACCAGATGCTAAAGCAGACTCGTCCCCCAAAGGTCCTCAAGAGCGAGGTTTCTCAGGAAGTGTTTGATAAAAGTCAGGTACGCATTTTTGTGCCACCACTACAGCCTAATACGGCAATACTAACAGACACCAGGCATACGGTCGAGCGAAGGCAAAGTACAGCCTCTTCAGCGGTCTCTACGGTCAAATCCAAAACACGGCATTCATCTACTACGACGTCCTCCCGAAACTCTGGTCCCTCACTGGCTCATGGTTGCTTCAATACGCTCCGACTCGCTTCAGCGGGGAGATCTCGCACTCAATCGTCTTTGTCTTAACCTTCATCGCCATCCAGCAGGTCATATCACTCCCGACATCTATCTACCACACATTCGTCCTGGAAGAGAAATTCGGGTTCAACAAACAGACGCCTAAGTTGTTCGTTACGGATATTCTCAAGGGTCAGATGTTGGCTTTTATCTTGACACCACCCATCTTGGCTGGATTCTTGGCTATTGTGCAGAAGGCTGGACATAACTTCTTCTACTACCTTTGGCTGTTTGGTGCTGGATTGCAGGTCTTCATGATCACAATTTACCCGATCACGATTCTGCCTTTGTTCAACAAGCTTTCTCCTCTGCAACCCGGCGACTTGAAGACTGGTGTCGAGGCTTTGGCTGATCGACTAAAGTTTCCTCTTCACGAACTCTATGTCATTGATGGTAGCAAGCGATCTGCACACAGCAATGCGTACTTCTTTGGTATGCCATGGAAGAAGCACATTGTCATCTACGATACTCTGATTGAGAAAAGCGAGACTAAGGAAGTTGTGGCTGTTCTTGCACACGAGCTTGGACACTGGAGTCTGGGTCACACCACCAAGTTGTTCGGCATTTCTCAGGTAAGAGGAATCTCCCTGCATTATTTACGCATGATACTAACATACATGTCAGGCGCACTTCTTCTACCTCTTCTCGCTGTTTTCCGTCTTCATCAACAACAAATCTCTCTACCAATCTTTCGGCTTCCACACCGAATACCCTATCATAATCGGCTTCATCCTATTCTCGGATGCTCTCGCACCTATGGACACTGTTATCAAGTTGTTGATGAACATCCTAAGCCGAAGATACGAATTCGAAGCCGATGCTTTCGCCCAAAAGCTTGGATACTCAACGGAACTCGCCAAGTCCCTAATCAAGCTCCAGATCCAAAACTTGAGCACAATGGATGCCGATTGGATGTACGCGAGCTACCATTTCTCTCACCCCATTCTGTCGGAGAGATTAGGCGCTTTAGGATGGGTGGATGGGAAGGCTGTCGCGCCTTTGGAGAAAGTTTCGGAGGTCGAAAAGGCTAGCGGGCGAGAATTGTAGACTATAGGTCGTGTAATCATAGGATAGGCGTTTGGAATCCAACAGGCTGCGGTATCGATACTTTTTGAATCCCTTTATTCGCTGATGCTGATCGCTCGTTCCCTTCGTTCAGCTGCCTTTTTCGCTTGCAACTCGGCCTTCTCTCTTTTGGCCTGCTTATTTCTTTCCTTCTTTTCCACTTTTCTCGCCTTCGTATCAGTAGGTTTCTTTACACTCTTTTCTAATTCCTCCTCCACTTCATGCTCTCGCTTCCGTGACTTCAGCTTCGTACCAGCCTCATCTGCAACAACCACATGCCCAGCAACCTCATCATCCTCCTGCCTCATAACCGTCGACTCAGACACGACACCCCCCTTGATCTCCTCTTGCTCTCTTTGAAAGTCCTCGAGATCCTGCCAATCTTTCCCAGCATTCCCCTCTCCTGTCTCCTTTGTTCCATCATCGAAACCACTCGCGACGTTTATGCCTTCTTCCCTTCCTTCCTCGTTGAATTCTAGAACTGGGGCTAAGTATTCGCCGCGGAGACCGGCTTGTAAGCGCTCGAGATTGTGGATTGTGATGCTGGTTCCCACGGCGGAGGCAACGGGGCCCGAGGCTTCAAGTTTGGCGTCCGGGAGGTAGGACGGGTTGGTGGTTGTTAGGTCTAGGTAGGCGGTGAGGTATTGGAGAGCGATGGAGGATGGGATGGGGATTGAAGGGATGGTGCGGTGGGGTGGGTAGCCGGTCGTCATTGTTTTTTGGCGTAGATGTAAGGCGAATCTATTAATTGGCTGTTTAGAAGAGTGGTTGGAAGCGCATAAATATGATGATTGAGTGAGGGCGTTTGCGCTCGAGAGCTTGTTGTTTCGGTGGACTTGTCCTATAATTTTTTTGGTCGCGACTAGTGTGGCTTTTTGCGCAGGGGTGTGTGGACGGCTTGTCTCGAGCCTCAACACGACGACATTCGAGGCTCAATTCAAGTCAATTCCACATCATGTTGTGTCTACGCTGCTCTCTGGGCCTAGGCGCCGTTACGAAGCAGTCTAATGGGGTAAAGACAGCGCGAAATGTAGTTGCACAGATGTCGTCGAAACGGTAATTTCATCTCGACTTGCTTGCAAGGCCAGGAACTGACCTCGACCCAGGACCTTTGCATCCTTCACACCGCTTCGTCCTACAATCTTCCCATCAGCTTTTACATCCTCTCTCCGCTCTCCTCTCGCACCTCCTCCATCATCCACTTCAGCAGCAGCGACAGAAGCGCAGTTGGACCTCAACATCCTCCCCTTCAAACCCACCACCCACCCAGCGATGGAAGCGATGCAGATCCGATGCGCCCCTCGAAATACGTTCAACCCGAGTCATTTTGTGAGGAAGAGACGGCATGGGTTCTTGGCGAGGCTTAGGAGTCGGACGGGACGGATGATCATCAAGAGGAGGAGGGCGAAGCGGAGGAGTACGTTGAGTCATTAGGAGGGAAAGGAATATGTGAGCGGGAGGCAGAAGAGGATGTATTGTGACGGGAAGTCAAGAGGCGGGGACATCCGTGAGATACTGGGAGGCGGATGTGTATGACTATGTGGGAATAGATGGACCAAAGATTGGTCCCGAATAGACTTGTGCAAATCAGCCTCTGGGGGGTAAGCAACTCTTCTTTGCCGAAGATTTGGGAAATTCCAGTCGACTTGGCTTCATGCCCGAGTCTTTGATGCTACGAGGAAGTATTCCTGGCATGAAGAGTTCTCTACCAGGCACATCTAGCCTTCATCCATTTCTACTCGCCATGTCTGTACTTTGCCCAGCAGAACGTTCTGAAAGCAATACCCTCCTTTCGACATGATTCCCAGCATACGCTTGTCATGCTTCGGCCTACTCCTTCCCAACCTCGTGCTTGCCGTCAACCAGAGCCGGAAGCTCGAATCGCTCAAGCGCCTCCTTTTGCACCCGTCGTCAACAGCAGTACCACCAACCATCCATTATTCAGCATCTTCGCAGATTTGCTTCTCGCCCCCCTTTCAACATCTTCATCTTTCGCAACTGAACTCTATTGTCGGCTTTCTGGAGACAATGCTTAGTTCTGAAGATAGGGAAGAAACGAAGTTATTATCGACAGAAGGGACGTCCTCACAGTGGTCTAGAATGGACAGGCCGACATAATTCTCATTGAACTGCAAGAAGTCGACTTGAAGGACGGGAACTTTAGAGTGTTGAAAGGGGCTTGCCTTGAAGCAATGTGACACGCATTATAAAAAATCTATCTAAGGACTTCAAGCTGCAAAACTTCTTCAAAGGTTGTCTCCTCAAAGCACCGAACTAATTGTCTCTAGATACCCTCATCGGGAACCGTATAGTAGTGCCTGGATCTGACAGCAATGGAATTTACGCTGTTGGTAGCTAAAGTGTGTGCTTAAAGCAGTAATTTGAGTTTTATTAGCAGCGTACTACCCTATGATAGAAATCCTACTCGCGCTTGTGCCATGAACTCTTGTATTGGAAGGTCCTCTGTGCCTATGTGAAGCACTCGACGAGATCTGTTTGAACAGCGGTGGCCACTGGGCGGGATTTGATTCTTCCTACCATGTTTAAGAAATGTTGGCATTGACATCGCGAAAGTCAGTAGGCCTTATCACTAGACCGACCACCCGCTTAGCTACCTTATAACTCAAATTAACAATAGTTTCCTCTAACCAGAGCAACTGGTTGGGATGTCAACACAGGTTAGTATCGGCAAGTTGAATGGGAAGCAGAATCGCCGGTTCGAAACTCGATACAAACCAGCAATCCGGCAAATTAAATAATGAGTAGGCTTCGGCATTTTGTATTTTTATTCTTCGGTAACCTTGAATTTTGCTTGTTGAACTTCCTAACAATTCTGAAGTTAGTGCGGACTGAGTTCAGCAAATCCTCATTTTACTACCCTCAGTCTATTGATGCCCAGGAATAGAAAGGAAAGGGAGTATCCGAGGCCACTAAGCTTTGGAAGGGTAAACTCTTATTGTTCACCGACCAGCACAATGAAAGAGACTGTTCAAAGGAGAAGACTGTTCGGGACTATCGCTGAAGGAGGCAAACACAATTTTGAAGAGCACATCTAGGAACGAGCTGTGCAAACACTCAGAACGCTCAAACTAGTAGAATGCAAAAACGTCACTTCAACTTGCTTGGCAAATATGTCTCCAAATTCCAAGCTCTGTTGAGAAATGGTGTACTGCCGTGTAATATTCGACTGAGTATGAAAGTACACATGGGGCTTTATCTTTACCACATAGCAGGGGAATAAATCCGCAGACTGATTCTGTCTTCAAAATAGTTGAAGCTGGAATTATAGCAACACTCTATACACCTTCAGCTACTTTGAAGCATAGGAAACTCAATACCAAACTCGGGAATGGTGCTTCACTAATTACTTCAGTTTAATTATCCTCCTTGGCTTGTTTCGAAGTACTAACGAAGAGAAAATGTAACAAAAACCATTTCAGGAAATATAAGAGAGGATACTGTCAAAAGAAAACTCTAGCCATGCTCAAACCTTCCACCCATTCTGTGTCCCCATGCACCATTGGCACTTCCATTCCCTAGATTGGCAGTACTAGCCGCCGCCCATCCTTCAACAACCTGCACCACCGGCTCAGGCGGTGCCTCAGCCTCGCACCATTCCACCTTGATCGGATGATCATTGCTCAATTTCTGTCCATTGTGCCAGAGCTCGAAACGAATGTCGGCTGGTCCCAGAGCCACCTTAATGACGAATTCAATGCGGTGGTACTTCTCGCCAGTGTTCCACCAGTGTCGGTTTTTGAGCTTGAACATCGAGAGGGGAAGACAGGAGAAGTCGGAGGTCAGGGAGCAGAGTTTGCGGCAAGCTGTGGGTAGGTGAGCAATATGTGCAAGAAAATGGGACTTGTAGGTCACAATGAGGCTGGGATCGGATATGCGAGGATTGAGGGGCATACATGCATTCATGACATATGGAAGCATGTCTTTGTCTAGGTCGGAAGTGACGACAGCAGTAGGGAAGGCTCGCGCTGGGCTTGGGTTAAGACGTGTCGAAGGGGAACATTTCTGGGTAAAGTGTTTAACAATTGGATGGTCGATGGATACTGGTTCGCCCTGTGTCCTAGTTATTACCTTTTATACCGATCATTGAATGCCTGGCAAACACGTACCTGTTTAATAAACCACTCAACAACAGAGGTCACATAAAGCTTGCCATCCAAAGCATCCTTCATTGTCTGTTGCCCGAAGTGCCGAGGATCCTGTGGGTTGTAGAGGACTTTACACGAAGTGCCATAAGAGGCGCGACTACAACGCCAACCTAGGACGGACTTTCCGCTTTTTAACTTCTGGATTCGATCGGCCACAATACCTTTGCACACGACGAGCTGCGGTTCTGGTGCGATTCGAACTTGAAGAGAGCGTGCATTAGGAAATGCACAATGGCCAGAGGAGTATCGTTCTTTGAGACGACTTTGCACATATGCTGAATTTCCAAGTCCCCCCGAGAGAACAAGATGGGCCTAGATTCTTAGTACTTAGACATTGCTGAAACTTCGATAGAAATACTTACGACCTGTTCCGTGGGGAATTTCTGCTGCAGCCGAGAAATTTGCTTGTCAATCAATTCAAACAGTTTGATTATCTGTGGATCTTAGCTTCATCTGTGTGTAACTACTTTGTATTTAGAGCATACCTGCGTATCGAAATAGCCTCGAATTTCGTCTCTACTCCATTTAAATCTTTGCACCTAGCATTAAAGTCCCACTTGAACACAAAAAGACTCACCTCCTGAACTTCATCTCCCCGTCTGTTATGCCCGCATTTTCATTGACATAAGCGCGATTCAGCTTTGGAACCGCAACAGTGAAATATTCTGTATCATCATCGGAAGAACCATAGTCGCATTTGGCATTCTGATATTCCTTGCTTTTCGCCATCTCCCAAGCCATGTTGTCTAACTCCTTAGGGTGGAAACCGAGGGGCATGGTTCGATTTGCCATATCTATTCGTTTGCGCGCAGACATTTCAAACGAAGTGTCAAGTTGAACGCTTCCTATAGTCGCGCCTTAGAAGTGGGTTAGTATGTGTCGACAGGACGCCGTGGTTGATAGGTGTGCTTAGGTACTGTACCTTGCACAACATCAATCTGCTCAAGGCTCAAGGATCCCACTCCATTAGTACCAGTGACTCTGAGCACGCAAAGATCCTAAACATGTATGTCAGTTACTATCACAAATAGTCAGTGGCACTTACGAACCGTCGTTCCACCTCCAACGTCACAGACTACCAAGATGTCCCTTTCCTGACCGATGTTATCAGTCGAATTCTTACCATTGGTTTTATGATGAGAATAGAAGTACCTTAAACAGCTTTGGGAAAACCCGTGCTGTGTGGACAGCCGCTGCCTCTGCCTCTGTTAAACCAATGCCAGCTTTATGACTAGCATGTCTGCCAAACCCAGCGCGCTCGATCGTAGTCCGGAATCTTTCAACCGTGGGAACAGGTTTCCAGGTCGTTGGGACACTGAAAATAAATTCGATGTTTGCATCTTCCCACCGGCTTGCAATTTCTCCCTGTAGCTTTTGTTGAATCGTTTGGTACAGAAGTTTAAAGAAGTCACAATATCTAGAAGAATTTTAGACTAAAGATATCTTACAGAGTTAAGGTGTTGGCTTACAGTTGTTCAACTTCCTGTATCGATCCAGGGCATACACCCTGAGTACTGGGATTTCTTTGCGCCGCTTGGAGTTTATTTTCGTCTAGAAACGTTTTGAACCATTCCTTACAATCTTTGTATTCACTGACTTGCTCCGTTGGTTTCTCGCAAAGAAACCCCCATGACGAAGGTTCCGTAGAATTTTTAGGGTAGACTAGAACTGTAGGCACCTTCGCGAACACGTTAATTCATCCTACCCTGGGAGCACAATTCCTCCAGTCTTGCAAATAGACTACCCACGAACCTTGTTTTCAACTGCATTGGCTCGTCCGGGCCACTTCTGGAGCCATCGGACTGTCTCTTCTCCTGTAGACACATTGCAAAATGCAACTCCTGTACCTAGAAAATTGTCAGTTCTAAAGTTTTGTTACGCTCTGTTTGGCAACTATACATGTCATGCCAAAGTCAATGGCAATGACCAGATCAGGACGAGGTCCATCGTCAGACATGATGAGAGCTCAATCCGAATGGCTAACTCGAATTGACTGTCTGGTTGCAGATACAGATCGAGTATAGTATTTTCAGGATAACTGATGAGCAGTTAAGAAAGTATGCAACCAGATGGGGGAGGATGTCACTCGTACCTTCAGTCTCAGCCTCATTGAAAGGTCGTGGTCTCGAACAAGCCTAGTCTCGACTTTTGGACGGGAAATCATCCCAAATAGGGACTTTGTGTCACATTCGGTGGGATATGGGGGTGTACGGAGTGGGAGGGAGCTGAATTGTGTTTGCTTCTGAAGCCTTAAACATAACCAATTAGAATTACGCCTCAGGAAGAGGGATGGCACACCCGTGGCTAAAAAAAAACCACCGCCAATATTTCCTGAGATTTCCCCCTTGGCATCGTCTAATGTGGAGATATGCTCGTGGTGGCTACAAGGAAAACTTCCGCGTCTCGATATTGGTAAGTAGCAAGCGGTTATCTGCCTTGGAAAGAGTTCGACTTCTTCATCTTCTACTCTTTCTTTCTCGCCTTACAATTCACCATAGCGCTGCAAGACCATTAGGCTGGAAACGCTCCATTCATCAGCGCGGCACCTACCACCCTCCTCCCCAATGAGCTCAACCTCTTCGGAACCCACAGGGTCCCCAACAGCACAAGATACACCATTACCAACGTCAAAAATCAACAAGGCCATAACAAGCGGAGCCGTGGCAGGCGTCGCAATTGGATGTTTCGTCATTGGTGCCCTACTCGTAGGACTAATTGCCTTCCTCTTGCGTCGCAAACGACAACCTCATAGATATCCTCAACAACATCTTCACCCTGGGGATATAGCTCTCGTTGAGCACGGGAAATATAATAGAAATACAGAAGCTTCGGTATCTAAAGCTAGAGTTGTTAGCAATGTAGACAATCTTCTACCTCAGCCTGCCGAGGACCACGCGATTGTTGGAGGATTCTCGAAGATCAGAGATGGAATCAAGAATCATGCCCAAAGCTATTATCACAAATCTCCCATCTCACACGAGGCAGTGAATGAGGAAGCTTTGACAGAGCTAGCTAGCGCGACAGGCATCACAACGGCGACTCTCAAGACCTTCCTTCTCAATCCTGCGACTCGGACGCCCGCAATCATGATTTTACTCAGTCAATTGGCCCTTTCACGCTGCAATAGTAGGATAGACGGACAATATTCGTTTCTCCCTAGAGAAATATCCGGCCTTTTGGCACCTGCAGGTGCCATCGGTATAACCACGTGTAAGTCATGACTTTGCTCTCAGCAACAAGCTGTTCTAATGCGAGAACTCTAGCTCAATTGGCGCTCTTCAGCAAGTGGAAGACCATCACAGGAGCTTTGCTCGAACGGCAGTATGGAGAGCTGCCTGGCTCAAACGATCCGCGCAGGGTTTCCATAGACCAAGCACTTGCAGCGGTGGAGCCAATTCTCACTCCATTCATCAACCCAAACATCGATGAAGCACGTCGCCGCAACTTAGAGAGCATTTTGAGCCGCACCATGAAGTTCGCGTTCTTATTGTTCTCTCAACCAGGTTGTTTTGAATTCGACTTCACCCAGACAGGACGTGCCGATAACCTTGTCGTATTTCCCGCGATGATACAGGTTTTGAGCGATGAGGCTGAGCCGCTATCGTCGCCTCGTGTGTTGCGAGAGAAGGAGATTATGGCGGGATTGGGGCTGTAGGTACTTGTGGCTTTTGGGAGCAGATAAATTAGGAAGAATTGAGCGGCTGGGCTCGTATAGCTTTGCATATACTGTAGTTGCTTTTTATGAGGCAGGGCTCATATTCGCTTGATCTTCAACATGCGGGTTATGCCGCTGTAGATTGTTCGGAAATGCTCTCACAAATAACCCGTACTGTGATGAGAATTTAATGAGATTGTACTACAGATACCTCCGTATGTACTGTACTTAGCAATATCCAGCTAGTGTAGGTCCAAACTTACTCGAAATGCAACCTTACACACCGAGCCGTGCCGTGCCGAGCATATTTTCTCCCCTTTCTTTTGCCAGCTGGCTTGCTGATCAAGCGACTTAGCTCAATCAGCAGGCACAAAATTCACCTCTGCCAAGCCTGGCTGAGAAAAACAGTGCGGCACAGTCTGGGCTTCTCGATACGGTAGAGCGAAGCGAGCTGAGGCTACCCAAGGAAACTTTATCGCTTGTGATATCTTTCTGACAACATGGGCAATTGCAACGCTCAACCAGTCAACCACACTTTAGCTTGCCGATCAACTCTGCCGAACCATAATTCCATCGAATTGGTTTGTTCCTGGACCTTCGATAATCCCCACAGCTCACATGCTGGCCCCTCACCTTGCGTTTCGAACATCTTTGCTTCGCATCTCGATCCTCTAAATCTCATCTTGCAACATGGCTGAGCCTGTGACTATCTTCGCTTTTCTCAACAGTGCCATCAAGTTTTCAGAGTACGCGGTGAAACTCTGCGCAGTAGGCTCTGAAAACGGAGTATTCGTTCGCTTGATCCTCAGAGTTCGTAATGACGTCGAAGAGGTAGAAAGGCTCATCAGCACACCATCAGTAAAGAAGACACTGATAAGTACGCCTGGCAAGTTGCTTTACATAAAAAATGTTATTCTCAGCACCAAGACCTCTCTAAACGACATTGGACGATGGGTCGATCGAGTCCGAACGGACAAGGAGGCTTATGGAAGCATTTCGATGGAGAATCGGCTTCGATGGGTGTTCAACGATAAAGACAAATTGGCAGTTCGAACATTAGAACTGTCTACGAACCACCAATCTTTATCAAACGTACTGTCGTATTTGATGCCTCTTGAGAAGGACGATGCCATCGATCTCCCAAAGGATGCACCACCGCCAAACTATCATGATGCCACATTTATGGATGAAATATTCCCTATGAGCTCAAGGCAGAGAAGGCAGGCCCTATATAGGGATAGTGAAGCAGCGATCGAGATACCTAAAGAAGGTAGACCGCAGGTTTTGTTCGATGATGAGATATGTACTGATTCTCGGGGCCATGTAGCAGTTCTGCAACTGGAATCTGGGCAAAGAGCACAGCAGCAATTCAACATATCCCCATCTTCGCAGAAGAGCTTTCAACAGGAGATCAAACCTACTTACAACGCCTGGGAACCAAGTCAACCTAAGCTTCGCGAAACAAAATCTTTGATTGCTCTCAGTCATTCAAACGAAAATACGAGCATACAGCACCAACCGCCAACACCTCACAGCCTAATTTCTGCACCCTCAAACCAAAACTGGTCTACTTTACATATTAAGAATGCTCAAACTCCTCCAAATCCACCCGAGTCTTCTTTATCTATCCCAAGGCGAGCCCTGCCAAATCAACCCGCAATGTTCGCATTATCACAATCAACAACAACATCGCCTTCTATGACCTCGATATCTGGAACAGAAATCTCTTGCAACTTATCACCATTGGCCAAACAACAAACCTCACCTGGAATGTCATCTCTCACTTTTGACCAGACGAGAGTAAACTCTTCTCAGCCTGCGCTAATTGTGGACGCCCCTGAGGTGTCACCACCCGCCTTTGACCAAACGACAGCAAACCCTTCTCAGCCTACCCAAAGTGGGGGAAGCCTGGGAATGTCTGATAGACAGTGGCTAATTTCTCAAGTCCCACGGCAAGATCAAACCCTTTGGACTAAGGGAACCCAAGCTCCCCAAGTATCAATAGGGAACGTCAACATCCCACCAAATACCGTTCAAGCGAGTGTTGTCCAACAGGAGTTCACGGCTCCGCGATACACCAGTGAGCACGCCAGCCCGATTCTACAACAGTTCAGTGGAACCAACTACGTCGGTCCCATCAATGCCTACGATATGTTCACAGAGATGGAAACATCTTCAGTCCCAACTCCCACACCGAAAGTCGACTTACGATCCGCCCCTCAAATTACAGTACCAGCGAACATTCCTCACGATATCCATTCCTTCTCACTACCCCAAGATTTTCTTCCTGTACAGAGACGGCCTCAGCATGAACAAGATGTTGGGGTCGCTACATTGTCTGACAATTTGTCTCTGTGCCTACCTGAGGAGCCGAAGTCTTTCACTGAGCTACCTGTAGAGGTTAAATCCCTCCATACAATGTCAGTAGATGAGCTCCCGGTGGACTATTCCACTTTGCACTCGCCTTGTCAGCAAAAATCACCATCGAATTGCGCGGAGACGCCTGCTGGAGAAGCGAATAGGACCATGAAAGGGCCGTTCTCATCTGCGAGTGTTTCAGCAGTTTCATACGCTATGGAGGCACCTATACAGGAGCCTTCAAAGATGATATTTTCAACGCATTATAAGCTAGAAACTCATTCTCAAAACAGCTTCCAATATCCAAAGCATGCGACACAATCGCAGACATATACTCAAGCTCAAGTTCAGACACTTCCACAACCTATATACCCAACACAATACCAAAGTAACTTTCAAAGCCAAACCCAACCACAACTGCAACCCCCATACCCAGGTCAGCCACTGTACCACTCTCAATCGCAGGAGACACCTCATCCGTACGAAGCCCAACACCAGACTCCCCACTCGCAACCAACACAACAAAATCCCTACATGCCACCCAGAAGCCCAGTGAGCACTTACGCGCCAACACCGGTACCATGGACCAGGCACCACCAACCCTATAGAGATATGGAGCCTGTTTCGCCTCCTACACAGTCTGCTACTCCAGTTCAGAATTTTGGTTCCATCGATGGGCACCAGGAGCCGATATCTAGAGTGACAACGCTTGGAGAGGTAAGACGGAGGAATCAGAGAGCTCTGCTTGATGCATTATAGGGAAGAATATATATATGAAATTTTAACACGTGTTTGCCCTCAACTCACCGAGGATTCCTCTATTCCCCTAAAGTATCTATGTTCCGTATGCCAACGACAAGTGATCCCTAGATGGTGAAATGCATAAAGGAGGACTCGATGAATATCACATAACATATCTAAAAACAGGCCAAAACATTTCTGTAAAGTCGCCCTCGAACCATCCGAGCATCTCATGCTGTGCTCCGGCAACATTACCTTTCTGGAAGACCTTTTTACCTTCAGAAATCGAGCCATTTGGGGAAAGCAACCGTTGATCCAGCAATAAGACAGAGAAACGGTATCAAGGAAAGAGCCCAGTGGAAAGCCTCTGGGGAAATGGGAGCTCACTTGATACAACATGGAAGGAATTGGATGCCCAGGGAATGAAACGGCATTCCCTGACGAAGATCTATACACGTTGCGATAGGAAATGTTTCGAGAATCAATAGCGGTCTTATTGATATTCGTGGATGAAGGCGGCCGTAATGGTCTCAAATCACGTTCCTATGCCCCTTTGCCGTGGAGAGAAGAACCCGTAAACAACAATCATGATGCAGCAGCCGTTGGACCTTCTCCACCAGGTATCAACTACCCGACAATTAGAATTTAGTCAATGAGAAAGGAATTCTGACCTACCATGCAGATATTATTGCCGTTCAACAAGATCTTTGAGAGCTTGGTGTGGTTTCCCGAGTAGTCGCTGTGAAAAATGTTAGCGGCATACGGTTCGGCAGAGCCATAAGAAGCCTACAATTCCGTGACATCCTCCAAGACCATATCTAGAAGCCCGTTAGTGATAGATCTTGAAGTCAAAAGCTTTCAAGCACTTACTAACGTAATCATCGAAGCCCATAAGAATGCCGCTGAATTCTGATATAGAGTTAGCCTTTGTATCACAAGTCCTAGGTAAGAAGCCTCACCCTTTTCACCCTTCATGACAACCCAAATCTTGGATCCAACACATTTGTCGATCAACTCTGAGTATCAAGTCAGTATCTTATGACCTTTGGAGGGGGGGAGGACAAACCGAGAGGGAGCAGTTGAGAAGCCATGTGGTGCGTAAGTCCCCTGAGTGGAATGTTAGACTATTGGATCTCGTGAAGTATCTGTTGAAGCATTCTTGCAATATTGCCAATACATAATTCAACCCCTTCTCTAGGAACACAAAGCACCTTTTGTCCAGGCTAAACCATCTCATTGTAAAGCAGCACGTGAAGTTCGACCAAGCTGACGAGGCAAAGAAGACATACTGACAGTCAAATAGAACAGATTATGAAGGCGAGCTAAACTAAGAATGAAATCACGTTACGATTGTGACCTTCTCTTTCTGAAGTTGACTGATTGTCTTTGCGCCGTTAAAGATGGCTAGGAATTTGATGCAGATTCTCGTGACGCCAAGGATCGGCAACAAACCGCATCATCATCGAATCGCGGCCCGAACTGATCGGACCTCATGGCGCGTCCGCCTTGCTCAATTGTAACAGCCACAGCACGTCAACTATTTTTATAGATGTGTATCCTCGCGTCATGCTCCTTAGCCAACATGGAGCATCTACGTTGGGAAAGTCACTTCGACGACCTATTGTCAGCACAATGACATCCGACACAAACCCGAAAACCCCATCTTTAACTGCGGACTCGATGAAGTCTGCCAGGACTATGATGAGTGGAGCGCGAGTGATGTAAGTATTTCCCTTTATTATTACACAGCCCATATCTAATGGATTGCTGTAGCTCTCCCGTCACTCGTCCCATAATTGCCCCTCAGGCGCAACGAGCATGGCTCCCAGGGCGTGGGATTATCTTCCAACCTAGTCCTCGACTTAGCATAGCTCGAATGGGAACGGCAGCTGCGGCTAACGTTGAGCAAGAGATGACGATACACTCGATGGTGGAGGACAATTATATCATGGCGCCATCTCAGACCAAAGTCAATAACGTCAAAGACGCAGACCAAACCTCCACAGGCCAAGACACGACAAAGCCAGCTAGAGGACAATTGGAAGCCGAATCGCAGATGGGGCCTGTAATCAAGGATCCGGCAGCTAAACCGTCGATCGATGCAAAAGCTAACGCTATAGAGGCGCCCGATAAGGACTCGAAGTACGATATTCTGCCAGAAAATGATCGGTCGTTCAAGATGACAGAGGAACTATTCAGAGCGGCTAAGGATGCCGATGCAGAGTCCCCAGAGTCATATTGGTCTCATCGCCTATACCGTGGTCCGATCGATGAGCAGACTAAGCAAGAAAGATCTGTCAAGGTGCATTATTGCAAGTCGAAGCATACCATGGACCGTATCCTATCGACTTACTTCAAGGATGTGAAGGTGATGGGCTTTGATATCGAATGGCTCCAGAACGCCAGCAAAAATTCGGTACCGAAAAAGAATGTCTCCTTGGTCCAGATTGCCAGTGAAGAGCGCGTAGCCCTGTTTCACCTAGCAATGTTCCCAGGCAAGACAAAAGAGGATCTAGTCTCGGAGTCATTGAAGAATTTATTGGAAGACCCAGAAGTTACGAAAGTCGGTGTATCCATTAAGGGCGACTGCACACGTGTGAAGAACAATCTCGGCATCGAACCACGAGGTCTTTTCGAACTCAGTCATCTCTACAAGCTTATCAAATTCTCCGAGACCAAGGAGTACAAGCAAATAAACAAGAAGCTTATCTCGCTTGCCACACAGTGCCAGGAGCACCTCCATCTACCTATGTTCAAGGGAGAGAATGTCCGATCTGGAAACTGGAGCGTGAACTTGAGCCCCGAACAGGTCCGTTATGCAGCAGCGGATTCTTATGCGGGAATCCAGATATTTGAGACCATGGAGGCAAAGCGGATGAAGCTTGAACCTACACCTCCTCGGCCATATCATGCGGAGCTGAACATGCCTATACGTACGGCCGAAGGGGAGGAGATCAATAACGATGAAATAGTAGCAGCTGATGTCGAAGGGGTCAAGCCAGAAGGGCCAGAGACACCGATTCTAGTAAAAGGAAAGTACAAGAAGAGAGCTGTTCCATACCCAGTGAAGGACGTACTAGATTCACAAGAATCGTACACTGAAGGCAAGACTCTTGAAGAAGCGCTTCTAAATATTAACTACACTACTCCCACACATTCAAGATCGAAGAGCACGGTTTCTAAAGCACGGGTGCCCAAAGGCCCCAAGCAGGAAGAACCAGAATTCATTGAAGAGCCCGAGGAGGAGTCAACGACCTCTCTTATCAGCGCTGGCAACGTAGGGCCCAAATACCCCGAGCCTGAGACAGCACCTCCGAGTTCTACTACTACATCTAGTTTCTTCCAAAGCAATTTGGAAGACAAGAAGCCCTCCCCAGCAACCGCCTTCACCAACACCACCCCAATCGCTCGTCCTCGGTCATGGACAACAAATTCTCGATCCTCACAAACCCTCACACCAGCGTTACTACCCGAAAATGACGCTTCTCCTTCCATCACTATCCCATCAGACTCCCCAACCCTCCTTGCGTCCGCCGAAATCACAGCGCACGCCCATATTAACAGGGCCTGTACAGCGAAACCTCTCAATGTCATCTCCCTCCGCACTTTCTTCCTCTGGCACCAGAACCCTGGCCTATCACTTGAACAGCTCGCTCACATTCTGCGCCGCCCACCATTAAGCATTCAAACCGTCACGAGACAGATTCTGGAAGTGGCAAGTTCGCTGGATGGAGTGGTGGAGTATGGCAGAGTAAGGGCAACCGAGGCCCTGGAGAGATGGAAGGACATGGGACTCAATAGTGAGGCATGGGAGGGGTTGGAGAATGAAGTGAGAAAGGCGAGCGCAGGTGGGAAGAAACCCCAGGATGCGGTTGAGTGAGAACCGCAGGTGAAAATGGACTTCTGGCGCAGGATCAAGAAGTCGTGATGGGATGATACCACGACTTCATCGGGGCCCTTGGAAAATTGGGCTATGTATACACGAAATATGAGCATCGGGCGGCGTTAGGTCAGCTGGTTATCATGAGATATCCACATACTGTAGTGGGCACATAGATACGAACTTACACATGTCAATCTCAACACCATAACTATTTGCAGTCAAAAGAAACGCATCTATTATTTTGTGTGTTTACGCTTTATCATACTAACAAGCTTGGACGAAATGAGCGTCGGAAAAGGGAGCTGTGGCTAAGGACGAAACTATGCAAAAGTGAGAAGCTCTGCCACCATGTTCTTGTCGGTTTTTGGTTCCGTACTAGTTAGCCATAAAAAAATAAATAAAAAATTGCCGCTCAAATCAGTGGTGCCAGCAAGTTCATGCCCAACAGGGCCTTTGCTCCTGGCTCGCTGGAAACATAGATGACATCATGCGAGTCACTGAATCCGTTGAACCGAGTAGCAGAGCACTTGGTATAAGCACCCATCTCCTCAAAGTAGAGCCAGTCACCCATGTCGAGAGAATGATCAAAGCGAATGCTCTCAGCAATACGATCGATACCATCACAGGTCGGTCCCCAGATAGAGTACTCAGTGCCATCACGAGAGGCTTGAGCAGCGATAGTGTCATAATAGAACCGATCACCGCGGCGGAGAACTTGTGCAACAGGGTTTTGGTGATCAAACATTATGCTAGAGAAATTGCCGTATAGGCCATCATTCATGTAGAGCATGTAGCTGTCTTCCCCACGTTGTGTATTTTGAATTGTGCGACGAGCAATGACGTGGCATGCGAGCGTGAAGGCGGAAGCAACGTAATATCGGCCAGGTTCTCCGATGATGTTGATGTGGGACGGGAAATATTCGTCGAGAGCTGAGCTGAGTACAGCAGCCATTGCATCGAAGGTGTCGCTGGAGAAGCCACCACCTACATCGAGAGTGTGGAACGAGTATCCGTAGTTTTCAGCTTGGTTGAAGACTGCGCGGGCATCCTGGACTGCCCTGATGAATGCCATGGGATCAGATGCCCCTGAACCAACGTGAAAGCTAACGCCAACGACGTTGAGTTCAAGTTCATTTGCAAGAGCGAGAAGCTCATTGGTTGTGTCCATGGCAGCTCCGAATTTAAGACTCAAGCGACACAAGCTCGACGAGTCGTCGGTGGAGATACGAAGGAAAAGTTCGGCTCCTGGAAATAGCTTCTTGATTTTGTACAATTCGTCCGTGTTGTCGAATGTCATTTGCTTGACTCCCTGGGTGGCGGCATAGCGGACGTAAGAGTTTGTCTTGCATGGCTGAGCATAGATAATGCGGTGAGGCTCAACGCCAGACTTCAAAACTTGTTCAATTTCGGTCTTGGAGGCACAATCAAAGCCAGTACCAAGCTCCGCCAAAAGACGAATGACTTGGGGGTCAGGGTTACATTTGACCGCTATTTCATGTGAGCAGAATTTCGACATTAAACGCATATGACATACCATAGAAAGGCTTGACTCTGGGTAGATTCTTTTTCCATCTCATGTGCTGCCGATAGACCTCGCCGAGATCAGCTACGAAGAAAGTATCTTCGTCGCCCGGCTCGCAGGTATCATGATCGATATTTTGGACCCTCTTCTTCAGAGCATTTCCGATAAGTTGCTTGGGTGTGTTCACGCCATTGATCTCGAGGTAAGAACTCTTTGAGTTTCCGAAATACGTTTCAAGGCTCGTAAGACTTGTGTTGTGTGCGATGGCTTCAATGGCGGAAGGTGACATGTCCTCGAGGAGAATTCGAGGGCTATTTTTAGTGGTAGGTTTGTCTGTGATACGTCAGTGAGGGGTACTTGATTCCGATCGTTTGTAGAACATACCTTGTATGCTCTGAAGGGCTATTAAGGAGGTCTGTATCGATCAGATCCTGAACTGATCTGACGAGGTCGGCTCGACTCTTCCTCCGCGAGAGGAAGAACCTCTAAACCCGTCCTATGCGGCAGCTGAGAAGTTGAGGACGGTATTGGGGCGTTTGGGGACAGGTCGAACAGAAGTCGCTCAAGCTGCTCCGAAGACTGCAGCAGAAGGAGGTGGGCGGGTGTTGAGGATGTCCCTGTTGGGTCGTAGAGAGTAATCTTGATCAGATACTAAGCTTGCGGCCGCGGGAGCCGTGATGAGAGGGGTGCCTTTGATCTGACCAAAGGCAGTCTTATGGTGGTTTTGTCAAGGGATCTGCTTGATCTACGAGAAGAAAAGTTTTAGCAATGTGTTCCATAATTGCCTCGGTATGGAGGTGTTTGGTGAGCTAGGTTGGGGCGGAGAAGCATTCGATCGCCGCTCGTTTGGAATAGGACATGGGGGGATGGACGTACCACTATTGACGGGTGAGTGTTGATTTCCAGGATGGTGGCGCGGGTATATTGTGAGATGAAATATCCTGATAGGAGGTCGAAGTGGTCGAAACGATGGAGAGAGCTTCGAGATGCGGAAGCTTTAAGGGTTTGTTGACGCGGGTTTCGTGTGGAGGGGGAATAGAAGTTTTTCAAGGCGGTGGCTTGGGACCTGTTGTGTGGTGGTGGTCATCATGGTTGACGCTAGGGACGCGCTAGTGGGGTTTAGCCGCCACGGATCTTGGTTCCTGAGATCTCGGTTTATTAACATAATTCCCTCACGAAGCGAGATGTTCTCCTTTTTGTCCTCAACAGTTCCCACGTATTCATAATATCCACTTCATGGTTTACTGCAATACTCGAGTAATGTTACTAGCTGAACACAGCAATGACTTCATGTCTTTTCGGTTTAAACGTTGAGGTTATCTTTGGATCTGAAATGTTTAGATCTCGCCCATCTCCGAACAACACCTGCCGCTCCTCGATCCCGGCCCTGATCATTGCAGCTACATACAATCTGACGTTGTGGAATCGACTCTTTCCTGCTCGTCTTCGGCGGCGAGGAGTCAACTGTGCTCTGTTGTCCGTACATTCGGGTTCACACTTTTCGCCACGGCTGCTGTGCAATGTATTCGAAGAATAAAGACACTTTGAAAGGATATTAGATGCTAATATAAAAGAGTGACGACAGCAATCGAGACACTCTGTGGTCTGCACACCGCATTTTGACAGCGCCTTCACGGTGCTCTAGGAGGCTTCGAGCCAATCAAGCACTTTCGTAAAGTCCCGATCCCAGATAGAGCGAGGTTGTACGACATGTATGCACTATAAAAGTGCCACAGCTGGCTGCAATATCAGGAGTAAGCTGGAGTTGTATCGTATCTACACAACATAATTTTCGAGTAACGTAGAGTATGTTTTTCAACCATGTATGTGCCCATTCTCCAAAATGCATTTGGTGGCTCACTCACCTTCAGAACCCAACACCCATAAATGGGTATAGTAGACTCGAGAAGCAAGCTTTTGAACAAGATAGTACCATGAATTTTAAGGACGCCTTCCCCTCTGATACTATAAACTATCTCAAGGTTCAATCTATCTTCTATTCTCAGAACAATCTTAGCAAAGAGATATGTGATAAATTCCATCAAACTCATTGACCGCCTTGCCTAACCCTCAACATCAACAAAGCAAATATACAAAGTTATGACAAAGCAGATTACCATCATCCAAGTGTCCATCCATTCTTCACTCTAAATTTGAAATGTCTCAAGTCATCCCTGACATTCGTGAATGTAGAGACATAAACGAGTGGATTTTGATACTGTAAGAGACACACAGCTTTGCGAATGAAACAAAACTCCTTATCACTTATCCCAGCCTCCTCCAACCATTGTTTCAAAACAATGATTTCACGATTTGTGGTTGACAGGCCAATCCGATCTTGGGAACTCAAAAATTATTCATTGTAAACATGATATTCACTCCCTCTCTAACACCCAAAAGTCCAGCAGCGAGCACTTCGCATGCTTGTCTAACGCCATACATATGCCTTCACCAGTTCTATACCACATGCCCGCTCATGCATTATATACATTGTTACCCAGCCACTGCAGCACGGCACCATACTAATACCAATCCTGTTGTCACCTAAAGTTCGGTAACCGAGCAGGCACAAACTCCTCTTGCTCATTATCTTTGGAGGAGCTCTCTTTCTTCGAGTCTTGTCGGACTGCGGCTTGGGGTTCTTCTTGGTCGGGATAGGTCTCGTCGACCGCTACTTCTATAGGTGGGACATTCTCCACTACAGGCGCCTTGCTTTCCGACATACCGTCCATAGCATCTCCTGCATGTAATCCACGCTCCACTGCTAGTCTCGCAGCAGCCTGTCTCTTTTTCTCTACTTTGCCGCCTTCTTCTAGCCGTAATTGCTCTTCTTCCCGTTGTAGGTCCGTCAACGAAGGGCCTTCAATCGCGGCTAGTGATGCTACACCAGGACTACTTGGTGTGTCTTGACTCGCGCGAATCTCAGCTAAAGTTAATATTGACTGAGAAGACGGCGCTGTTCTTGAAAGATTCCGGGATAACGATCTCATTCCTGCTGGTCGTTTGCCTTTGCTGCTTCGAGTCTTTCCACTACTCTTATCATCTGCATTTGAGTTCGTCTGCCGTCTTTCCAAGACCATAGCGAATTCGTCAGATAATGGTACTGCATCATCTTCACCGTCACTAGGGAACAGATCTCCTCGCGATCTAAACGAGTCTGATGTTTCGCCAGAACTCGTAGTCGAGCTCCTCTGTCTCCTGTGCCCCTTAGCCGTCTTAATGTCCTCACCACTCTCGTCGTCCGAAATCAATGGCTCCCCCTCCTCCCCCATAAACTCCGCCCTCGGAGCCCCCGGATGCTCCTGCAAATCCGCCGCACTAGGCTTATACCTCAACGTTCCCCCAAGTTTAAACGGCAGTCGTCCAAGGAAACCTAGCGAATTGGTACTCGGTATAATCGTCGGATCCTGTTCCAAACTCTTCCGACTCGGCCTCACCGCCCTCGTCCCATAGCTCATCCCCCTCTTCCTCTTTGGCGCCTGATCACCCCCATCATGATTCCCGCTATGGCTTCCACTCCCCGCCAGCAATCGATCTAATTCATCATTGCCCCAGCCCCCAAGCAACCCCTGACCGCCAGCTTCCTCATCCTCATCCCAATCATCATAGAAATCAAAACTTAGCTCCGCGCGCCCTCGAGTGCGGCCCCGTTCTCGGAGTCGTCTTGCGCGCTCATCGCGATCGGGGAAACACGTCCCAGTACACTGCTCAAAGCCTGCGGCAAGTGACGAGAGACATGGCGTGATATACGTATGCTGGAACGTCCAAATCCCCGCGGCCGCAGTCTCAGTCGCAGACTCTGCGTTCTGGGAGAATTGATTCCATGTCTGGCGGATTCGAGGGTCTTCCAACAAGGGCGCCATTTTTGGAAGCGTGGCCTAAAGGCTGGTGGAACGCGGTGGGGTTGTTGGCATCAAATGTTGAGATGGATTCATG
Source organism: Amylocarpus encephaloides (assembly GCA_019669835.1). Classification (NCBI taxonomy): domain Eukaryota; kingdom Fungi; phylum Ascomycota; class Leotiomycetes; order Helotiales; genus Amylocarpus; species Amylocarpus encephaloides. The sequence continues at coordinate 70,389 of MU251356.1, forward strand.
AGAGGGTCACTGGTGCGATTCTGATGGTATGGAGTATGCGCAGTGTATTGTGTGAGATTGTTGACATGACGTTGTCGGTGGAGGGGTTGTCGAGATACTCCAGGTTTTGGCGTTTGGTCCGGGGGCATTGTGATACTGCACTAGCGTCCCGGGACCCGAGATTAGCCTGCGTTATGCAAGGCTGTCACTCTGTGAAGGCTGAATATAGAATATTTATAGACTGTGGGTGAGTGAGCTAGATGCTGTCTCTATGAAATCATAACTACTCAATATTGTACTTTCTAGAGAAGTAGATTTTCCCAGTATGAAAGTCTCCGAGAATAGAACGAAATATACCTCGTAACGTTTATATGCCAAATTTGCTTTTATGCACCATTGATGTTGGTGACGTACAATCACATCCCCTAGAGAGGTTTCCAGACAACGGGGAGAAGCTATCTCTAGTGTGCATGGCACGTTTACAATAAAACTGTCAGTTAGGCAGTACTGTGGTATTCATGTCTCTACGAGCTATTAAGCTCTACAATGGTTGAGACGATGAAGGACGACCCTTTTTCTAAGTATAAAGTTGACAGGTCGCATCGTTGCCACTCTCCATTGTTGTAAGGCTGACGAGTAAGAGCTCTTGATGCTGCTGGAAGTAAGGTACAGGAGCGTAGGTACAATCAATGCTTATTGTCATTTACAGCGGCCATAATGCCGTTGGCGGCGGAGAGCGGAGCTGGAGGTGGTACAGGACCAAAGGGTTTCGGGCCTCCCTGCAAATGCAATTCCTCCTCGGTATCTTCGTCATATTCTCCTTCCTCACTTCCTTCCTCGTCGCCATCCTCAGCTTCCTCATCTTCGTACTCGTAGTCGCTCTCCGTTGCGTCCATATCTCCTTCAACGTACTCGTCTTCTACAGCTCCATCAGGTAAACCCATCGCACCTCCGGCGACGCCCCTGCCTTGCTTCTGCATTTGATTGATGATGCTGGTGAGCTTCTCATTTTTCTTTCTTAGGGCGTCCATCACCTCGGTGTTTTTTGTTCGTTCCTGGGCCATCTTCAAAATATTTTGGTTAGTCAGGTCATGTTTCCGGGTCAAATTCATGTTCTCCTTCTCAAGCCGCTTAGTTTTCTTAGACATGTCCTCCATTTCCTTCCTAAATGTCAAGAATAGATCATTACTATTGTTGAGTGTATCCTCCACCTTGAGTATGTTAGGGTCATATATAATAATAAATGAGCGGGCAGAATGCACAAACCCAACCAAAGAAGGAGCCTGGGCTTACCTGTTTGAACTTCTCGACGTAGATATTCAGTTGATTGCGTAACTCGTTTTCAGTTTTGGAGAATGTCAGAACTTGGGTGTTTAAAGCCTTCGACTTGTGAACTTCCGCCTCTGCTGCCTTTCGTTCGCGGTCGAATCGAGCCATGTTGTATTGAACTTCTAACTCTTTGGTCCTCATTAATGAATGGAAATGTAGCTCGCGTAACTCATATTGATCAATCAAGGACTTGAAGCGCTGCTTGAATCTATAGAGTATGTTAGATGGCTGACGCAGCCGTTGGGCACTAATACGCACAATTCTTCGACCTCAATATTGACAATTTGGGTCTGAGGATGATCCTTTGCGTCCTGATAGTCTTGGAGTTGCCAGAGTAAACTTTTAAACTTTTCATCCCATGAGTCGTGACTGCTCTTCTCCGAGTCCTGGTAGGCTCTGTTCTCGGCCTACAATGCGCAGTCAGTATCCAAGAAGACCACTGGGCGGATATGTACAAATTCGGACCTTGAGCTTGTTATTCTCCTTTTGAAGTTCCCTGCAAAGTTGCTCCAATTTGGCTTTCATGCTGGTTTGTTTGCTCAGTTCTTGGGTCCTTGTATCCTTTTCTTTTTGCAGGTCGTCGGCACGCTTTTGATTCTTTCGACTCTTTCGTTCCCAGCGCTTGACATCGGTGAGGTGTTCGGTTACTCGTTTTTGCAGGACTTCGATCTTTTGCAAGTCGTCCATCTTTGAAGTGAGGCTGTTTAGCTCGCGATTGGCTCTCTTGACCTCTCGCTCTTGAACAAAAAATTAGCATGTTGAGCTGACAACTTGGTCGTGTTAGATTGAGACACAGAGTATTTGCAGTTCATCCGGAGACCAGTTTTGCGACTTAATAGCCGTAACTCCATTACAGCAACAAATTGATAGGGTTCGAGAATCGCAGGCTTGCTGGACATGGCCGTTGTGTCGTGTCCAACATACACATACAGTCCCATGCCAGAAGGTCCTCATGCAACACTTTTACTTGCACTGAACATAAAACGGGCAAAACGCACCAATTTCGGCCTCTTGCTCCTTATCCTCCGCGGCTCCCAATTCCAATTGAGAAATCTTAGCTGCGATCAACTTGGACGCTTCGTTCGGGTCTGTCGTCTTTTTCTGCTTGCCCTTCTTAGCATTCGCCGCCGACTGTTGATACCCACCAACATCGTGATGGTGGTGGTGATGTCCGTTCGTGTAGGAAGAGTCTGCGTGAGTATGGTTCGTAGGTATCGAAGAGGGTCTTGAACTCGCAGGTACGGATGTGGGCGTGGGGTTGACAGCGGTCGACATGTTGCATTTGAGGCAGTTTGTGTCGTCGGATGTCGAGAGCAACTGCTGCGCGTGCACAGTCGCAGGACAAGATTCGTGGATATTCGATGCTCGAGGGTCGAAGGATCGTCGTGCAGATATTGAGACCGGTGCTTTCTTCCTCCGTATGCGACAATTCGAGTCTCCTATCGTGAAGAGACGATGAAGATGTTGCAGACTAACGTTAGTCTCGATCGGAATTAAGCTCCAGCCAGAGGTTTCGGATTCAAAATGACAGTGCCGCAACTGTAGGTGCGTCCAAAAGACACGAGATGAGCCAACGATCCGACCAAGCGCAGTAATAAATAGGATTTCCCTTACGGAGCAGTGAGGCGCTTCGATGTATTTCCCTTGTTATGGTCTTAACTTCGTAAAGGTACTTTTGATAATACTCCCTGTCCGAGCACCTGACTCCTTGGAGCTGAAATTTAGTATTGCATAAGTTGTTGGAATGGGCTGGTGATTGGCCACAACGGAGTTATGCAAAGTAACATTCACACAAACTTTGTGCTTCTTCACGTGACTTTTGAGGCGCGAGGCTGTAGCTACAGCATCGTCAATCAAAGCTCTTCCTTGCCTTGTGCGGCTTTTTCTTCTTTCGTTTACCTCTGGCCGTTTTTCATTTTCGGGTCGCCTCAACCTCATCATGTTGCGCAGGGCTACCAATAGCGCGGTCAGGAAAGGGGTGACCGATTTAAGCCAATACCCAAAAGCTGGCGACAAACTACATGGCTTCACACTTTTGCGCTCGAAGCATGTCCCGGAGCTCGAGTTGACAGCTCTGCATTTACAGCATGACAAGACCGGCGCAGACTATCTGCATGTTGCACGAGAAGACAAGAACAATGTCTTCTCTATTGGCTTCAAGACAAATCCTCCAGACGATACTGGAGTCCCTCATATCTTGGAACATACGACATTATGTGGGAGCGAAAAGTAGTTAGCAATCCAAACCACCTGAGAATTGTGCTAAGTACCTATAGATATCCCATACGTGATCCGTTCTTCAAGATGTTGCCCCGAACCCTATCGAATTTCATGAATGCCTTCACGGCTTCTGACTACACATTCTATCCTTTTGCCACCACCAACCAGCAAGATTTCAAGAACCTCATGTCCGTCTACCTCGATGCCACTTTACACCCGTTATTGAAGGAGAATGATTTTACGCAAGAGGGATGGAGGATTGGGCCGGAGAACCCAAAAGTTGCCCTCCCCGGGGAAGCTACGAAGCCCGAAGACTCCAAGTTAGTCTTTAAAGGTGTGGTTTATAACGAGATGAAGGGACAAATGTCAGATGCCGGATACCTCTATTATATACGATTCCAGGATCACATATTTCCCGCGATCAACAATTCCGGTGGAGATCCTCAGAAAATGACTGAGTTGACGTATGAGCAATTGAAGAACTTTCATGCGACAAACTACCACCCAAGCAATTCTAAGGTTTTCACATATGGAGACATGCCATTGGAAGACCACCTGAAGGAAGTCAATGCTCAGTTGGGCACTTTCGAGAAGATAATCGGAGACTTTGAGATTCGAAGGCCAATTGATCTAAGTAGTGGCCCTCAAACTGTCACTGTCCCTGGACCAATTGATCCATTGGTCCCACTTGATATGCAATACAAAACCTCGACATCATGGCTGATGGGAGATACAATCAATGTTCTTGAAAACTTCTCCTTGGGTCTCTTATCAAATCTACTTATGGATGGGTATGGTTCGCCCTTGTATCGAAATCTCATCGAGGCTGGCTTGGGCACGGAGTGGAGTCCAAACAGCGGGTTCGATGGATCAGGACGGATCAGCATATTCTCCATTGGTCTTACTGGTATCAAGGAGGCCGATGTGCCCAAAGTGAAGGAGGCAATTCACAAGACTTTCAAGGAGGCACATCAAAATGGGTTTGACAAGTCCAAAATTGACGGCTACCTTCACCAGCTGGAACTCAGCTTAAAACACAAAACAGCGAAGTTTGGGATGTCGCTGATGCAAAGGATCAAGCCCAACTGGTTCGAAGGGGTTGATCCCTTCGAGTCCTTGGCATGGAATGACACAGTCTCCGCATTTAAAGCCGAGCTTGGAAAGAGTGGCTATTTGGAAGGTCTTCTGGAGAAATATCTCCTCAACGACAATACCCTCACGTTCACTATGACACCATCCGCCGCTTATGCAGAGGAACTTGTCGAAGAGGAGGCTGCCCGACTGGCAACCAAAATTACTGAAGTCACCAAAAGCGCTGGAGGTGAGGCAGAGGCCAGAGCACAACTTGAGAAGCGAGAATTGGAGCTGCTGGAAGAGCAGGGCAAGTCGAATACACAAGACCTGAGCTGTCTACCAACCGTATACGTCAAGGATATTCCTCGACAAAAGGAAGGTGCTCCACTAAGGGATTCTAAGGTGGACAATGTTGCCGTGCAGTGGCGTGAGGCTCCAACAAATGGATTGACATATTTCAGAGCTGTCAACACATTTGAGAACCTCCCAGAAGCACTTCGAGAATTGATTCCATTGTTTACTGACTCTATCATGCGTCTTGGCACGAAGGATATGACGATGGAACAATTAGAGGATCTCATGAAGCTTAAGACTGGTGGTGTTGGGGCTGGGTACTACGTCTCGCCTTCACCATACGACTTCAAATCAGCAACAGAAGGAATGAGCTTCTCTGGCACTGCTCTGGATCGCAATGTGCCCGAAATGTTTCAATTGCTTCGAAGGCTAGTTCTCGAAACCGATTTCGATGGCGCTGAATCGCAAGCACGAATTAGACAACTGTTGCAAGGAGCTGCTGATGGAGCAGTTAACAACATTGCATCTACTGGCCATGTCTATGCGAGAGGCGTCGCCGAGTCAGGCCTTTCAACTTGCGGTCGACTAAAGGAGCAAATTGGTGGCTTATCACAAGTGAAGCTTATCACGTCTCTAGCGTCGAGACCCGAATCACAGGGACTAGCGGATGTTATCGAGAAGCTCAAGGCTATTCAAAAGCTTGCATTTTCCAGCTCTAGTACTTTCCGCACCGCCATCACATGTGGGGGCGAGAGCATTTCAAGCAACGAGGCATCATTGGGGAACTTCCTCTCTACTTTGCCTAGAGCCGCCCAACTGTCCCCGAGGGCTCAGCCTCCCGAGTTTTCTCGGAACACCAAGACATTTTTCCCTCTGCCATACCAAGTTTATTATGGTGCTCTGTCTCTACCTACCGTCTCATACGCCTCTCCTGCCGGCGCTCCCCTCCAGATCCTCTCTCAGCTTCTAACCCACAAACACTTGCATCACGAGATCCGCGAAAAGGGCGGGGCTTATGGAGGGGGAGCTTACTCCAAGGGCATCCATGGTGTTTTCGGCTTCTACTCCTACCGCGACCCTAATCCTCAAAACACCATGTCTGTAATGCGGAATGCGGGACAGTGGGCTGTTGAGAAGCAATGGACCGAGCGCGATCTAGAAGAAGCAAAACTCTCTGTCTTCCAAAGTGTCGACGCACCAGAATCTGTCAGCAGTGAAGGGATGACACGTTTCTTGTCTGGTGTATCCGACGAGATGCTGCAAACCCGAAGAGAACAACTACTTGACGTAACGAAAGAGCAAGTCCGAGAAGTCGCGCAAAAGTACGTAGTCGACGGTCTCGCTAAGAACGAGGAGCGGTTAGTGTTCCTTGGTGAAAAGAAGCCTTGGGTGGATGCAAATTGGGACGTGAAGGAACTCGGAATGGCAGCTGCGCCACCAGAGGAACCTGAGATTGTCGATGGGGAACATGTTAAAGATGCGGCTTTGGGGTCCTGATTGAAAGATGGCTGTACAGATATATGCAGCATTGTATTCCACTCATTGCATTTCCTGGCGCTTGGGGGTGTATATAGCTGTCACTGTCATGTGCCACGGAATAGAAGAATGATAGATGATCCCAACGCAAAACGTGGCGAAACTCTCTCCTCTTCGTCCTCCACTTCTTGAAAACTCCCACTCCCCTTGCAAAGTTGCATTCCCTTACAAAGTTGCATTCCACGGGGCCCTTCTTTCCCAGCCAACCAGCCGGCCCAGTTAAGCCCAGCCAGCTGCCTACCACGCTCGCATCCAAGGCCAACTCACACGGAGTCGATTCACATCTCGAGCTACGCAGGCCCGCATTCCTTTTCCGAGGCTTCGAGCCGCGTTTTGTTGCACGTCGAGCCTCCGATTCCCATTCCCAGCCCCTCACAGCCAATCGATGTCCCGGGCGGGAATCTCGGGGGCCAATGGGAGCCACGGGGATGCACGAAGCTGGGGAGAGGAAGCTCAACGTTGGGAAAAACGTGAGGGAGAGATTGGGCGAAGGGAAGCGATGCGTGGTTACTGTACGGAACGGATACTGCACGGTCCGGTGCGAGTTAGCCGGGTTTTCGGGAGTGCGCGGTCAGCCGTCTGCTACGTACAAGTACCGTAGGCGGAGAGGTGCGGCGACGGGCGGAGAGGGGCGGAGAGATTCTCTTTTAGATGCACCCCCCTGTGTTTCTAGCGCCGAGGTGGCTTGGCGGGAAGGGCTGAGGGAAATTTCTTTTTGGTTCCAAAGTCCACGTCTGCGTCTGCGGACGCCTCCGTGGCGGCCGAACAGAGCAACGTCGATGGCTGGTGAATGAGGCGAGTCGAGAGGCCACGGGATGGGGCGAGTGCTGTACTATAAGGAGGCGAGACGACAGGCAAGTGAGCAATAAGACGAGGTCTTCGGTTGACAACGAAGAGGACCCCCTCACGGAGATACTCGTTGCCTCAGCGAAGGGCCAAAAAAAAAGCCGGCGGGTAGCTCAGAACTTTCCTTCACAACCCGTCACAGCCATCGCGTTCTTTCCCTCTCTCCTCTCCCCCTCCCATTTATCCATCACGCGCTACGAACAGATTCTCACGTCCTCAGCCCATCCGCCCCCATGGCTGCAGCGATCACAAGTCATGTCCCGCGAGGACTAGCGCGATATCAAACAACCTCCCTCCTTAGCCTTCCTCGTTTTGTCTAGAAACCTGATCTTGAGAGATCTTCGGCCTGTTATGGGTGGGAGAGGTTGAGGACGGATCGTGTGTTTTTGGATGGGTGAGGGGGGTGGTCGGGAGGGAGACCGACGTCTTATTTCAGACCTGCCGTCTTTGAGGGATTGGGACGGTGGACTAAAGATGTGTGGACATGCTGCGAAGGAGAGGGGGAGGATGGGGAGGATAGAGTAGAGTCATGGGGAGGATTCTGATTCTCTTCTCCCATTGGAAGGAGAGTAATGAGATGTTATGGGGGAGCTGCGAGGAGGTATGATCCCGCGTCCTCGTATCAAGCTTCAAATGATAACATTTCTTCCTATCGCTTTATGCTCACAGTTTACTCCTCTCTCCTAAGAACACTTGCCCTTGTTTGAGCATCTCGACAGCCTCACCCACCATCTCATCCACAATCTCTTTGGCAGGTTGGATAGCTTTGATGACTCCAGCAACGACCCCCATTAGATGAGGGATATCAAAATCGTTCCCTTGTTCCATATCATACTCAATTGGGACCACACCCTTCTCCGTCAACTCCTTGATCTTTTCAGGTTGCGCTTCCCACTTGTCGATCCACTCGTTTCTCCTGACTCTTAACGGCCGTCCACTGACAACTAAAGTTCTCATGGTATCCTCGAAAGCAGCACTAACCACACTCTCCTTATGCTGCTGCGAGCATCCAGCTTCCGTACAAGCCACGAACCTCGTCCCCACCCAAACACCAGCAGCCCCTTGCATCAAGCTACTCGCCAGGCTCCTCCCATTATATATCCCTCCAGCCGCAACCACCAACGCCGTCTCCCCCTTCAACATCTCAGGCCTATAATTCCTCGCAACATCAACCACCGCAGGAATAAGGATCGAATTCGGCACATCCCCCGTATGTCCACCCCCTTCTCCTCCCTGCGCACACACAAGATCCACGCCGGCGTCCAGCGCCTTCTTCGCATGTTTTGGATGTCCCACCATGTTCATAACCAGGATCCCCGCCTGGTGCAACCGCTCTACCACATGCGGCGGCGGTATGCCTACCGCGCTTATAAACAACCGCGCCCCCTCCTCGATCGTCACATCGATCAATTGGTCCAGCTGGCCATGTGTATAATCGTGGTTCGTCTTCCGCGCGCCTTCGCCTACTTTTGGCAGCGCGAGGTCGACGCCGAAGGGGAGGGAGGGCGAAGAGAGGGAGGCTTTGAGGGAATGGATGATCTCGCGGAGTTGGCTAGGTGTGTAGCCCAGTCCTCCAATGCACCCGAGACCGCCGGCGTTGGATACTGCTGCGGCGAGGGGACCGCCTGATGTTCGTGCCATTCCGGCGAGGATTATGGGGTGCTCGATTCCTAGGAGCCTCGTGAGAGGCGTCGTGATGGGGCCTGTGGGTGCCATTGGCGCCGACTGCGGAAGAGGTTCTGGAAAGCAGTGAGTATTTGATTGAGTCGGTCAAGAAGGATGCACGTAATGGCAGTGCGGTGTATGTCGAGTGTATAACAGGAACATCGTAGAGGAGGGCGAGCTAGTACTCCGTATGGGGTTTTGATATCTGGGGGGCTGTCTGGGTCACCTCACTAACTAGTGTGGGGCAAGTGCCTCGGCTCCCGTAGACAAAAGCGGCACTCTTTTTCGTAGTGGAGAAGCAGTGCTGCCCTGAACTTCTTTTCCTCAGCGTTGATGAAGTAAATCGCGAAACCACGTGATGTGATCGACTCAATATCCGTGGATTGACATAGAAAGGAAAGTTAGCAATATGATCGCGATCTTGCAGTTGTCTCAACCCTTTTTATTTGCCGTCACGAAGCGTATTGTGTCCGGCGACCCAGGGATATTAGCCATCCCTGCGTGGCGGAAAACCTTATCTCGTTACGTGCCGCAACGACTTCATAGTTTGGGGGTCTCAAATCTGTACCACATAAATATATAAAGTTACAACTCGCTTGCGATTATTCTTTAACTATTTCTCTACAAGGGATCGGTCTGTAGGAAGAAAACACCATGGTTTAGTCATGTTATCAATGGTCCCGCCGATGGCGTCGAGAGCCCTTTTAGCTATTCCCCCTCGCTTTATTCTAACTATTGGCCTGCCTCCAAATTTCGGGATCGTAGCATACAGCTCCCATCAAGAAAGAATATAGCTCTCACGCTTCAAGATACAGAGCGGAAGAAAACCTTCATGTCGGATTTATCCGGACAACGCAAGAGGAGGTACGAAACACATACTGAATACGCCAAGCATTTTAATATATTTACTTACAGTTACGCTAGCTAAATGAATCGTATTATATTATATATTACAGCAGAGTCCGAGATCGGATTCAGCTCGGAAAACCCAATGATGTCGGCAGAGGCGCCTCAATTGAGAGCTCAAATCCTCGAAAGACATTGAGCTACGTGGACAGGTTGGTACCAATCTACGATTGATTATCAGGGAAGCGTTGTTACCTGCTGGGCGTATAAAGGAAAGAGTAGTGCGATATATTATGCATGGATTTGGACATACAGGGCAAGGGAAAGAAGTAGGGACTGGTACGAGAAGACCGAAAGGTAGGAAGAATATGAGGCTCAGTGGCAATCAGTTTTCGAGAATGATTTTGAACCACTCGCTGTCCCTCTGGCGCGGCAGTGTATTGGCCCTTGTGCCTCAGACAAAATTGGGTAATTGGAGCGAAGAGGCAGGGGTCATTTCGATGCAGAAAAGCACCTCGCCACTTCGCTGGTCCAACTTTCGAGTGTGTCTCTAACTTTTCTTATCATTGCTTTCGAATCTAAACCCAAATCGCGACAATTTTGCTCCTTGGAACATTGGCCATGCAAAGACAATTATCCGATTTACCATGCGCTTTCATACTTCCGGGGACTTCCTGGTGATGAGAAGCCCACAGTATCACGGTCAATGATGGCAGTCTTGGAGTAAGAAGCACTCTTTATGAGGCTCTTCGAGAACGTCGCCGGCGCGATACATGCAGGCCTTGGGTGGACGCAATATGTACTGATCAAAACGATGAGCGTGAAAGGAGTCATCAGGTTCAACGCATGGGGGACATCTTTCGAAATGCTGCCATGACCATTGCCTGGCTAGGTCCAAACCTCGAGCTCGCTCAAGATGCCATCTACGCTTTTCGAGGTCCTTTCGCGCCGGAAACGCCAAAGCGAGTTCATGAGATTCATGTCCGAGCTTACTTCAACTCCATCATGCAAACACCCAGTGGATATCCCTAGGTGGGAAGCTTTGCGAGTCTTCATGGGCTTCCCTGATTGGGCTCGTACCTGGATCATTCGGGAGATTGCCTTGTTACGAGAAGTAATGTTTGGATGGGGGAGATCTACGTTTAACATGGAGAGTTTTATTCCAGCCGTGTATTTGCTCCAGGATCGGAAACCTAGATCCGATTTTTTTGAGGGCTGTCGTGGAATAATGGGAATATTGCATATCTTGAGCCGAATCGATGAAAGGGGAACGACCAGCATGCAATTACAAACAGTATTGAGCTATTCCTCTCACTCTTTGGCGAACGAACCTCAGGATAAGATATTTGGTATTCTCGGGTTGTGTACAAACGGGAAGAGACTCATACCTGACCCTGGCTATCGAAAGCCTCTTGGTCAGATATTCAGGGAACTTACTATTTGAAGATTCCAGACCAACCCAAGAGATGGACCAGGACTTCCAATGGACCTGATTTGCATGGATCAGCCAAGATATTCGAGAACGGACAGGGTACCTTCGTGGGCGACGGATTGGTGTATGATATGGGAGTCTTCCCAGGGCGATGCCATAACACCATGCATCGGAAGAGATTTACGTTCGGGCTTTCCAGCCAGTGGACGCTTGTCCGCAGACGTCCAATTCTCACAAGACGAACTCACGATGATATCTCGGGGCTCCATCTTCGACACCATCAACGAAACAAGCGATAGAACCACCGCAGGCTATGTATGATGCTTACCAGCCCTCTCCAACCAAGCCGCCGCTGGCATTGTCGACTAGTACCAACGTCTACGGCCAGGAATCGGATCTTTACCAGGCCATCTGGCGCTCTTTGGTCCACGATCGCGTCCATACCTCGGTTAGAAATATACCCAAAGCTCCAGCTATCTTCGGCAGGCATTTCAGATACCTTCTCGGATCAAGCACGAGCGCTATAGAAAAAGAAAGGTCAGAACATCCGAACTCAGGTTTTTGGCAGAGCAGCCAATGCCCGTCTCTATGGCCGAACCCTCTATGACTGGTCGGTTATGTACGACCAGGACCGACAATCCTCAACGCCAGATTCTCTGTCTGATATTGAGGACTTGAGCGTAGTCCAACCGATTCGATGATTTCATCAAAGCGCTGAGGCTGTATAGTTTCTACCGGAGAGTCATGGTCACGGGAAGGGGATATGTCAGTGTCGTTGGTGATAGTGTCGCATTACTCCAGGGCTGTACGATGCCGATGGGTTTGAGAGCCTGTGAGGGTGGGTGGAGGGTTGTGGGAGAGGCTTATGTGCATGGGATGATGGATGGGGAGTTCTGGGATGGACAGGACCAGATCACTATCCAGGAGATTCATTGGAAGTGAGAGTCTGCGTGACTCTTCTAGCTTTTACTCCCCTTTTCCCGTGGGCTCAACTCTATGGTGAGATTGTTCTGCTTAATGCTACCTCTGGTAGCGGCAGTCTTTGCAACTTGATGAGCGGAGCACAACAACCAAGCATTTATCGTGGTATTCACCGATAGCATATCTAGCACTGCGCTATGCTGTCGAAGGGCTCTTTCGTGGGTTCTTTCAGTATCGTTACACTACTAGGGGGCGTTCCTGCTAAACAATATGGGAGCCAACGACTCGACAGGCAGCAAGAAACGACACGCACCGTGAGGCAGAGACTTGTGTCCCTGATGTTTAGAATACATCAAGCCCTCTTTTTTGACCGCTATCTCACCCTGGTGTGTCTATACTCTCATCCCATCAACCGGGAAAAGTTCTTGTTGTCCCGGCTACCTCTGGACAATCGATTGATCAGTGATATACCCAGATGACTATACTCAGATTCTACTTGCCAGCTTTCCAAAATACTTCGTATTTTGGTGGTAGTATGAGCAAGTGTATATTCTTTTGTGCTGCAATACAGAGGGATGGGTGGTTGCGATTACTCCCGTTGCTAATTCTAGAACCTCATCAGGCTGGGGAACCCCCAGTATAGTGAAATGTCGAGACAGGAATTATCTGCCAGCCTTCGTGGCAAAAATCCAGTTGGGAAATGGGGAGGTGCATGGTTTGGGGGATCGGGGATGGAAATGGGCTAGTCACACGACCGCGATCTCGAGGATCATGAACTTGTGCTCGCTGGGATCTCAAGAGCGAGCTGAGAAGCAACTTCGGGAAGCGAGGGGACCTTGGAGGGAATTCGGAGGACGTTGAATGGGCAGCCGCTAGTATGACTACGAAGGACAAGGAAGACACAGCAATCTGGACATCTCACGCGAATGGTGACAAGTCGTTCTGGAGAGAATTGCACCGCAGCCTCATAAGAGAGGGATATGAGTATTCTGGGGAAGCTTAAGAATCTCATTCAATAGCACTGGATCATCATCATCTTCAGTCTACGCAAGCAGCAAAATCAAGAACAAGACTTATAGCAGATCGTCTCATTCCAGTAAAAAAAAGGCCATCCCCGCTCTTCAAGGGATAGGACAAGCATCCTGTAAAAGCCATGCCGACCCAAATATCCCCTTTCCCCCCGAACCTTAGTTCAATTCAAGCCGAAGAACCACCCCTGACTTCGAACGCAACGCGAGCTATAACGCCTCAACTCCTCGGCATCTTCCACGCAAGCTCACGGGACCAGCGAGCCGCAATTTCAGGACATGCACTCCCAGCCCGAGAAGCGTGGAAGGATGTGCCCTTTTGTCGCCGAAGAGTACACTTGTTGTCGAATCCAACTGATGAACAAGTCTGAGAAGAGATTCACACGCCCCACCACCGCAAAACCCGCTCGCCCTGGCAATATACTCAACCCCCCTAAGGAGAAAACAAAAACGACAGGATGATGCAAGAACACCCCCCCCAAGGAAACCTAGCCTCTGATCTCTTGCCCACAACGGAGAATTGCAAGTAAACCTGAGGAGCTCATGTGCCTCACCACGATGGCTAATCCCACCATCGTTTTGAAAACAGGCGTATCCTGTAATCTAACCACGTCGCCTAATTGATCCGTAGATATCACGCACGCACGGTATAAGCTTAAAATGACGCCACTAGATATGCGAGATGCAACAAATTGTTTCACGACATACTAGGGCGCTAACCCTACTTATTTCGCGGCATTTTCCTCTTATCATCTGTCCTGGGGAAAAACAAGATAGATATGCCGTGGTGAAGAATCAAGATCCACATATTGGAGTGGTAGTTGAAGTGACGCAGGATTTTGGAAGAGGGATGATTTCTTAGTTGAATTCATCGATAAGGTCGTTGAGATATTCCACAACTTCGACACTCCGCCGTAGGACTTCTTTCGTGGTGCCGAAACAGCCGGTGGTATCGTAGAGGGCGAGTTGTTGTTGGATGAATGACAGGTGTTGGGAGTTCTATTTTGGATTCATCAGCACCTTTTCCTATCACGGCTATTTTCCTCTGAACTCGACGATGAGCTTTCGGGAGGGGAGGGGGAAAGGGGGTGATCAAGAGGGAGGGGACAAAACATACAGGTCTACTGCTAGCCCACAAGCTCTGCAACCACCCCACGCCATCTTTCACGGCGCTCTCATGGCCCCAGCGCCAGATCATCTGTCGTTCTTGGACTACGTTTAGGAATTTCACTGTTGCGGCTAGAAATCCATGATATTCGGCTATTGTTTTGTTGCAGGATTGGGCTTCGACGGGTTGCTGGGGTGAGGGTGAGAGGCTTGTTGGGAGAAGGAGTGGAGGAGAGAGGAAAGAAGCGCAGGGGAGACGTACGCCGAAATGACTTCCCGGCTTCTCAAGCTCGATCAAGAGGGTTGAGCAGAGGGTTTGGAGGGATGCCGTTATTGTCTGCGGGACGGTTAGGTTGAGATCCATGCCACGAGAAGAGTGACGGTGAAGAGATGTCGGGGGAATATGAGCGTAACTAGGCTCGGGGAGGATCGCCAGAGAGCAAACAACAACCAGCTGCGGCTCTTCGACATGGCGATCAAGAGCCGGATTTGCTGAGCATGATATGGCGCTGGCGAATTTGGACATGAAGAGGTCAATTCTAGGAGACTAGAAGCTTCGCGCCTCTCACATAACCTCTCGCAACAAACACAATCTACTCTTTCTCCTCTTTCCCATTTCCAATCTCCCTCTCCCGCTCTCCCTCCATAAACGAGAAGCCTTTCTTTCCCATTCCCATATCAACCAACCAGGACCAACCTCCCAACCTCCCATGGCGACAAACAACAACAAAACAAAACAAAAAATCTCAACTCACATCCTCAACATCATCCCTATCCCCGCTACTACTGAAAACCACCTGCCCCCCTCCCCCTCCCGCTATCCCCCCATTCCCCAAGACCCTCCCCCTCAACTCCCCACTCAACCCCGTAAGATTCCTCATCGTCTCCAACCCCATCAGCGCACATCCACCCCCAACCATCATCGACGCCACCAGTGTAGGGCAACGCATCTTGATCTCAATCACCAACCAAACAAAAGACTTAGGAGGGATGGCAAAGGTTCGGAATCTGATCGCCACCGGGATACCATGGTAAACAAAGGGGATGTTTTATCCAAGGTGTTCCGTGGTGTTGCCTGTAGGGAGTACAAAGATGGTTTGTCGCCTGGAAAACAAGAGAGCGAGGCCAAGACATTTCTCAGCCAATCATGGCCCCCGTCCAATCCTTCCCGATCCCTACTCACACAGTACGTATAGGACAGACACGGCATCCAAAATTCACCCTCCACCACCTCACGATTCAGGGCACACTAGGCAAAAGGGTTCAGCACTCTATTCAGCTATTTAATCGCTCACCGAAGACCATCCGCATGAGAAAACCCAAGCGAAATGGTCACAAAGAGCCAAAACGGTACGACTCCGTCGTCTAACCGGTGACATGGGAAATTCACGTCTCTACCACTCGTCTGATTTTACAGCCAAACATCCTCTCTTCATGCACCGCCTTCATCACCACGTACACGACATCAAGATCCGGCTAGGCCGTGCATGAAATCTGAAGACGACCAGCAATCGTGACCACGCCATTCAGGAAAGCCTGCCGTCGCTATTAATTAGACAAGACACAGATATCAAAAGTGTCCTCCTATAAAGTCTAGGACTTAGCCCAGAGTATCATCAAAAAGAGGTTCTTTTTGACAGAAGCAGGATTGGCGCTCTGATAACTGGTTGGAAATAAGGAAAGTAAACAATAGACACAGGGAAGCAGATGGAAAACGCGAGGCTGCCGTTTAGCGCATGCATCTCCCTGTCACGAATGCCGAAGGTGACCCTCCTGGGTATGTTGAGTGTGGGGAGGTCGATTCGGGATTCGAGAAGAGGTGCGGGCTGGCAGCCTGGTGGTGTTGGTATAATAAGATGACCGCCGTATTTTGGAAAATGAACGCCTATGTATCCGGGGAAGAAAAGATCTTGTACGCATGGAGCAACTCGGCGCCAATGATTATATGAGCCCGCATAGACGAAGGTTCTCTTGGATGATGATGTCTGTGAAGAGTTAGTGGATGGGCGGAGGATCAAGGGGATCGTTCCTTACCATTGACGGCGGCCATGACGAATCGGATTTGGGTAGTGTCGGTAGCGCAGGTGAAATGCGTGTAGATCTGCTTCGTCTCGTGTTGATTTAAGCTGACGAAGCGGTTCAAAATGTAATCGCATGCCGCTCCATAATCCTCGCCTCCTTCGTAGTCTGGGAAGTAGTTCTTCATGGGGCTGACGGGAAGCTTCTCCTTGAACCTATCGATCTTGTTCAAGAACAGGATGATCGAGGTCTTGATGAACCATCTTGAGTTGCAAATCGAGTCGAAGAGGGTGAGGGCTTCCTGCATACGGTTGACGGTCTCGTCTTCGAACAGAAGTTGATCGTACTCGGAGATGGCGACGAGGAAGAGAATGGTGGTGACATTCTCGAAGCAGTGAATCCACTTCTTTCGTTCCGACCGTTGTCCTCCGACATCGAACATGCGGTATGTCAGGTCGCCAATGATGAAGGTGGTTTCGGTAATACCGGTTGTTTTGACACGGGATCGGAGGACGTCTTGGTCGTTGGGCATGTAGTCATGTTCGGCAATGCGGCCGACATTATCAAAGTAGCTGCGATACAATTAGCGAGATGCTAGGCTTCGGGGAAAGGACGGCCACGTACTATCGCGCAGAGTCATTCAATTGGTACTCTCTTGATCGCTTGAAACAATCCTGAACACCGACATCTTTCCACAGAGCGCCAATGGCGGTTCCGACCTCAGGGGGAAGATTCTCACCCTCAATCTGTGCCGGCTGCATGAAAATTGTCTGGACGTGGTATTCCGCTCTCTGATCGTCCAACGGAAGTTCTAGCGATTCCATGGCCTCGAGGATCACACGCATTGACTGAACGGTGTTGCTGAAGATGATTTCTTTGAAGGACTCCCTCTCATCGCGAGAATAGCCACCCTCGTGAATGAGTTTCATCTGTTTGATAATTGTTGATTTGCCTGACTCGCCGGCTCCTGTAGATATGGATCAGCAAAGCGGTACTTCACCTCGGATGCGGTTTACTGACCGAGCAACAGCATCTTGATCTCGTTGCGCTGAAGCATTTTATCCCTCTTCAGCTGGTTCTCAATCTCTTCATTCCGGGCCTTCCCCTCCTTCTCCTCTGTACTCATTCCGCAACCCATCTTGCCTGATTATGTTGTCGTTGATGGTGGGGTGTGGAAAGAGTAGGACGTCGGTCTCGATGGGGCGGTGTCAGAACCGTGATGATTGTGGTCTATTCCGGGAGATGTTAGCGCTAGCCACTAACTAGCCAGAGACAAGGATGGACATCCGGGATGACGACCACGTCGACAAAGAGAAGAGAAAGGGAGCGCAAGCGGTTGAAGAGTCTCCTGGTCCGTATAGAGACTCGTGAAAGTGAACGATCTGCGGCGTCGAAGGGGTTGTGGTCCAGAAGACAGTTGCGGATTCGAGATTTGGCAGACGGCAGGGCCAGAATTCGTGGTGCATGAGATGATTGGAAAGAAAGGCAAACCACAAGAGCGAACAAAAAGGGTACATACGGTGATCAAGACAGTCAATGCGCTGAGTGGGTTGTCGAGTGTGGTGCAGCACCAGTGCTCGGGGATAACAACTCTGCAGGCCGATTCAGAGATCGAAGTTGGAAGAAATGGAAGTGGAAGTGGTGGTGTTGATGGAGGAAGACCGAGTGGGGAGGTTGAAAGAAGGAGACAGGAAATGCAGGTGGAGGAGGAGGAGCAGAAATTACTAAGGAGAAACGGGACACTGCGACTGGGTGGCCGACTCCTCGAGTGGAGCAGGGGGGGGAACCTTTGGCGATGCACCCGACCACTAGCGTCCTCGCTTTGGGAAATGATGGCTTGAAAGTGGCTGGGAGGCGTCGGAAGCACGAAGACTGACTCCTGAGTCTGGCTCCTGACTCTGAGGCACCCAGCAAAGAACGAACCAGATACAACAACACTAGCAAACAATGCATATAAAGCCTCTCTTGCAAGTTGCTGTTGCCGTGGCCGTGGCCCTTGCCCTTGCCGCTGCCCTTGCCCTTGCCCTTGCCTTTGCCCTGCCCTTGCTGTTGCCGTTGCTGTTGCTCTCAGGTTGAACAGGCGCCAGAAGATTAACAAAGGAGATGGGGAAAAGCTTGAATAAGGGGAAGACGATTAATAGGTCCTGTGCTATGGTCCGCCCGTACTACGTAGCAACGAGTAAGTACGCAGTAACGATTAAGTACGTAGTAACGATTAAGTACGCATTAACCAGTAACGAGAAGTAGTAACGAGTAAGTACGCAGTAACGATTAAGTACGCATTAACCAGTAACGAGAAGTAGTAACGAGTAAGTATGCAGTAAAGTAAGTACGCAGTAAAGTAAGGACGCATTAACCAGTAACGAGAAGTAGTAACGAGTAAGTACGCAGTAAAGTAAGTACCTAGTCGCAGGTTAGTTACTAGAGAACCCTATTCGCTACCCCTATTCGCTCCCCCTTGAGCCTCCCCTCGCTGCCTCACTTAGACGAGGAAGAGGCTACCTTGGGCTCAGGTTCAACCGCCTCGCTTCACGTTCTTTGGAAATCAGGATAACCTCCTGCTCCTGTCCTTTCTCCGTACGCACTTGCAGCTTGCTTGCTTCACGCAGGCACCACAGAGCTGCGTCTTCCTGGGACGTCCTCTTGGTTCTTCCATCGAACCCTCCGACGCTTCCGTCCCTCCCACCTGGTCAGAATCAAAGAAGAATCCTCGCGCCACTTTCGTCCTCCTGCTTGTTGTCTCGACTCAACCCAAGTTTCAACTCGACCTCCAATACGAGGAGGGGCAACCTCACGGCTTCGGGAATCAGCAATCAGCATCACGGCCGCTGCAAGATCGTTCGATTGGGCCCGAGGATGCACCTGTGGGAAAGATCTCATCCCCAGTCTTCCGTGTATCAGGTTTCGGATCTTCCAGGCCTCTCCCTTTCCTGTCTTGCTCGGATCGAACAATCTCAAGATGCTGCCATTGGCTGCCCTGCAGAGAACGAGATCATCGTGTTCGTGCACCACCGTGGATCTCGATGCTCACATCTTGGACCTTGGTCGACTCGTAGACGAAACCTTCTCCCGCCCTTCGATTGTCCCGGATGCAATTCATCATCCAGGGTGAGGCGGTCCTCCACTGCCCCTCAGAAGTCTTCATGGCTTGGGCATTTTGAGACAATTCGGATAATGGTCTGCCAATCTTATTCGTATGCATGTCGAATATTAGGGGCTGATTTAATAAAACCCGGAGGCGTATGAATGAAAATGCACCTATTTTTTACTCACACTGCAGTGACTGCATGGATATCTACCGGCCACCATGCAGAACATGCAGCCACATCCAGAGAGAGTGTGGAGGGGAAGCCTCTTGTGTGGTGGGTTGAAGGCTTGAAGGGCTCCTCAAACTGCATCTCGCGAGCGACTACGACCTGATAAGAAGGTAACACGCCTGCGCCCGGAGGATCAACGTCCATCTTGCTGAATTATCAACTGCTGAGTTGGCTTGCGCCCACACATGAAATCTTGGGAAAACTTGAATAGTCTCCTGGAAGCAGCAATTACCCTTCAGACCCTTCATTGGTCCAAGATTCCAGTTTCTCACTGGCTACGGGATACGGGCTACGTGGTAGATATCGATTGCTCTCGAGCCCCTCTGCATAACGGCGGCGAAACCAGATCTCACACAAACTCGAATTCTATATTTATACCATTTTAGACTCAAAAGTCTCCCGCTTCGTCTCCTGAAAATCCACTCGATGTCCAACATGATCGACCTCTTACCCTCTCAAGGAACAACCACATCCCTCGCTTGGCTATCTTCCTAGCCGGGATCCATCGAAGAAACCCCCCGATTTGCAAACCTCAGGGGCTGACAATAATGACATCGGCCCGCTCCTAGAGAACTTTGTGTTCCGAGAACAGCACGACCTTGGCTCGGATTTCTTCAGGTTCCAGGCTCTCGTTTTCATTCCTTTTCAAACGATATAAGGTTAAACAAAGCTCACCGAAATGGCAGATTCCTTTGTAAATCCACCAATTACAAGGCATTCGAGCCTACGCTAGCACGAGACAGCCAAAGCTTTATTTTAATCTGAGCCACGCGATCGGCGAGCCCCTTCCCCGTTCCTGGCGTTGAATGGATTCCAATCTCCTTCTAGAAAACCATCAACCGAACACACCAGGTCGAATGATTCAAGAGACACGGTTTCAAAGAAAAAGTCTTACGAGATCCCCAAAGAAACCGTTTCACAATCTTCACCTCCCCAAGTTTTTCTTTCGCCCAAGGAACATCTTCGACGTACAGCAGCTTTTTGTAATAATCATCAGCGTAGCCGCTATCCGTACTCGTACGGAGTACTCAGGATTAACGATTCGCCTTCACTAGATCACGGAGCGGGTGAACTCAAACTCGGAACACAGCAGAAATAGGAATGCAACCACACGCGATAGTGCATCTGTCAGCCAACCTCTCGGAACCTGCAGAACCTGGAGTCCGTTCAACGGGGAATGTGGAAATCTGCACGTGACCACTGAGAATACAGGTTGAGTATATCTTCATGTTCTCGATTTACGGTGATCTTCTTCGGAGCCATTCTCACGAAGAAAACATGGCGTTCAAAGGTCGACCGTGGTACGGGGGAGACAATACGATATTCCATCTGGGGGATCTGTGGAGACACCCCGAGTCAAATCCCATTACTATAGAGGAGGATGCTCGTAACAAGTAGTCGATATAGTGACCAACCGTCCGATTAAATGACCTTTTACTTTAGGATACCGCGGGTCAATCTTTCTTAACTGAGAGTACCCCTTTCGCATCTCAACTTCTACCGAGGCACTAGGTCGTAATCTCGATTGATCATTACCGAGAGATTCTGCAACGCCTCGTTTCTCAAATGATTGTCTTGCGAATTTCCCCATTCCAGTCTGACGAAGAAGATACCCAAACATCGCCGCGGTTTCTCGTGGGATATTGGGCCTTGGTCGGGAACTCAACTATGCCTCTGCCCGATCTTTGGCACCCTGTCGAGGACTATGTACTCGTTTGCCAGGTGGTAGAGAGCCTTCCATGTAATCTTCCGATCAAAAGGCAAAAGAACACCATCTAGGAACGAGCCAAGGCCGTTGTAGGTCACAAGCAAGCCTTCCTGTCAAACGCTTGTCAATGGGGAATGGGGAAATATCGATACCAATAAGACTTTTCACCCCTATTAGATGAAATTGGACAACAGGAGAACCTTTTGTCGCATTTTGCAACCCTTCTTGTCCGAATTGCTGTTTTTGCGATGAAGTCTTTGGGGCGAGAAAGAGCATTGCGAAGGAGTAGTGGAAGACATGACGAGACATGCAAGTCTTGAGACACTTATCTCTCTCACACTGCTGAAGCCACTCCACTAGCACACGGCGCAATGAAATGCTGAAGGAAGAGGATATCCACCTCCTTGTGTACTATCGCATCGATGCATCTCTCTGGTCGGAGGGTCCTCGAGCATCCAAATTCCCCCCCCACCTCCCACATAGTCTCCGGCTTCTGTTCTATATTCAAGACGACTAGTCTCGTACTCTGTGTACTTTCTTTACTTACCTGCCGTTCCGCGACCCTACGAACAACTATATCGCATGACAGTACAACGACTAAGGCGGCGAGCTACGATCGAACGTGACATAACTTCGGCAATGATGCTCCTGCTTGCTCTTCGATTTTTCTGCTGCAAAATGATGGATTCTAAAAACAAGCTGAGAGCGAGAAGCTAAAACCGCAATCAATCTCAGAGGGCAAATTAATTCTAAAAAAGGTCTTCATATTCTTCCACTTGACGGGTGTGAATTGAGCCATCAACTCTCGGATCTTGATGCATAGCTAGGTGAGATTCAGGACTTTCAACTGCTCTAGGAAAATGAAGGAATGAATTGCGCAATTGTGATGCCCTCTAAAACTGTGGCGACTTTGGCGGTGGGACAAACACCTATAAAGACCCGCTAAAGGTTTCGAAGGAGACCCCGAATTCCACAGTTCTTCGGTTTCGATAGTCACTAATGCCGAAAGGGGTCGTCTCCTGAGCACAAATCGAGGTTCGGCGAATTCGTCCACTCACACCAAACCCTCCCATTCCATTCCACGATCATCTATACTTTTGTACAATCACACATTTCCTCCCGTCTTATCTTCTCCCGTCCCCTAACAAGCTATACACCTCTCCATCGACCAACTGATTTCTTTACGGTCTGACGGTTCTGATCCCCTCTCGATTCGTCCTCAAAAAGCTACCATTACACTCCTCATACGCGCGTCCAGCACCGAAACCCAACCCGACGAAGGCAGGCCATGCCCTCCGTTTAAATAGCAGTACTGAGAAGACGACGCCGAAACCGAGCCCGAGGGAGGAGCGGATGAGGAGAGAGGAGAGACAGCGGTCCCACTACGAAATAATTGTCAGCCTGAGAATCAATTGGAGAGGATAGTGCCAAACAAGCGGATAGAGGTGGGGCCTACCTTCTCATTCAACAAAGCTTCCGAAACAGGTTTACTCGGACGGCCTGCGATGGGCGCTGGGGGTGGAATGGACGTCTCTGGCATGATTGTTTTGCGATTCCTACAATGCAGCAATTAGCGAGGAGCTCAATTGGAGGTGGAGGGATGCGATTGACATACCGCGCTGTGTTTTGGTCGGAGGAGAGCTGAATTGATCTGGCTTGTGATGTTACGAGCAGGAGCTTCTGCGGTTGCTGAATTGGCGCTCGAACTGCGGGGCGGTGAGGATGCGGGCTGGATTGGGGAAGGCGTCGGTGGATTCTGCCGGTCAGGGACTCTTTTTTCTTTGTGATGTGGGCCGGGACGACTGTTGGTGGGAGATGCCTTTTGAAAGCACGAATGCGCATTCAATGGTAAGAAGAGTTTGCGTTACAACTCTTCTTGTGGATACCTATGCTAATTGTCTTACTTAGTCGTCAAAATCTCGAACCGCGCAAGAAAGGCTTGTATCTTTAGAAAAGTCCCGCGCCGCATTCGAGGACCAGCTTCTTGAAGCTGCGAAATTCGTCGGTATAGCAGTCGAATCGCTTGATACTTTACAACTAGAGCCGAAATCGAAAGAAGGTGTCGATGAAGCCAGTGGATACTATGGCAGAGAAAAGTGGTTGTTGCGCTGGTTATTGAAGAAGTTACAGGCTTCGAAAGATGAAGTACCACGGTAGGTTTCTTGAGATCGGGAGAATAGGTCAATTTTCTTGGGGCAACGGCATAGCTAATTGGTGATATAGGCAGAGGTATCAGTCATGGCAACTCTTGCAGTACTTAATGTTGAGGCTCCCTCTACAGGTATCGGCGCAAACTTTAGTCGAGATGAAGTTTCCGGCAATATTGAAGCAAACCCTCGAGGAAGTAGGGAAGGTCGCCTCTACAGTCCACAATACTATGGCGAGCGAAGACACGAAATCTTCCAAAAAGAGCTTGAAACGGAAACGACACTCTGAAGTTGCGGAAACTGGCGCTGGGAACCGCTCACAACTAGTTCTTCAACTAGAAAGCATACACCAAGTCTTGGACATCATAACCTCTTCAGCAGGGCTCTCTAGTCCTTTCTCGACAGTGGAGCAAACCTCGAACTTCACGGCTGAGTATATGAAGAGCGTCCTTCGGACCTCCGCAGAGGAAGCGGCTACAATTTTGGGATTGTGGCTGTCATTTCCATTACAGGATCCGGGAAACACTTGGTCGCGTTCCTGGGTGGCACCCTTCATCGAACTGTGGAAAACCCGCTTCGTGGATGAATTCGATGCGTTGCTATTTTCGCGTCTTTGCACAAAGCCTCTACTGAGATTGATACAGCTTGGACTATTCACCGACAGTTTGAAAGAGCTCGGAGCTCGAAGCATATTAATTCCGGCTAGAGTTGCTTTTGATCAAGATCCCACCTCCTCGGATATCTTGAGCAGCCTCACAAAACTTTCAGTTATACAAGACCCGTCCAACGCTCCAATACTTTTTGATATAGCGATTCGAGCGACTCAAACCCGTGAATCTAGACGGCGGAAGCCACAAGATGAGTCTTGGCTCCAGGAAGTGTTTGTTACGCTTCAGGTTGGATTTATAGCCGCGAGGCAAAAAGAGAATTGCGAGGCTCTTCACTCCATGCTTCAAGCCGCCGTAGAATTCAAGGTGAAACTTGACTTACCAACGCTCAGAAGAGTAGCTTCAAAATATGCTCTCCTAGCTGACAACGAAAGCGATTGGAAATTAGTGGCTGTGTTACTAAAGCTTGATGGAAATGTCTTTCTCATCCCTGACGGCGATAAGCATCTTATTGATAAATTGCTGGCGAGCATAACCAAAACGGCTTTCGAAGATGATAGAGTGTCCGCAGATATGCTCAATGAGGATATTCTGATTCCGCTGATGAATGAATTTGCCAGAGCAAGAGACCTCACTGGCTTTATTCGTCATTGGTATACTCAGCTCGTTGAATTTGCAAACGCACAGCAAGAAGCTTGCCTGTTTTCTATGCCACTATTCTGTCCGTGGGAAGAAGATCCACTACAGGAGGCATTCTCTAAGTTTCTCGAACCGTCCCTCAACCTGCAGCAAATTCTCCAGACAATCGAGTGGCTTTCATCTGAGGTGGAGAACCATCCAAATGCGGTTTGTGTCATTCTTCAGGCTCTAGCTGGGTCAATATCCCGTGAGGAAACTGTTGATGCCATTGGTTTGCGGCTCTTCCATATCATATACGATAACAAAATGTCAGAAAAGTTAGACGGACGAAACAGTTGGCGATTTTGGAGTATTCTTTCTCGAACTCTTGATTGGCTTCAAGTATCAGATCTTGACGAACTTGTCCCCCTGTTGGAAAGCCATGCCGGGCCGTTCGCATCCCTTTTCACAAAGTCTAAGCAGGCCTCATTGTTAGATCTAGTGAATAGGAGTTCAGTTAGTCTCGAGACCCCTGAGATCTTCAGGTGTGCCTGTGCCTTATGGACAGTAGCGGACGGAACTGTTCTAGAACAGGCGGTACAAGCAATTATGCTTGACACATTAAAAGCAGTCGGACGCGAAATCAAGGTCTTTCTGCAGGACTTGCTTGGTGATGCAGACCTGGGCGAGGAGACGTGTGGAGGCCCTCAGCATACAATAGATCGTGGTATTGGTTGGACCCTATGGTCTTTTGTGGGCTGTATCCTGGTTGACTACCCTAAAGTTCTAGTGTAAGTTTCGAAGTATCTACATTCTATTACTCAACTAATTTTGTTAGGTTTGCATTAGTATGGGAGAAGGATTCTGTCAAAGAAATGCTGAAGAATATTTTATGGATTTGCTCGGC
The DNA here is from genome assembly GCA_019669835.1 of Amylocarpus encephaloides. Taxonomy (NCBI): domain Eukaryota; kingdom Fungi; phylum Ascomycota; class Leotiomycetes; order Helotiales; genus Amylocarpus; species Amylocarpus encephaloides. The sequence continues at coordinate 95,990 of MU251356.1, forward strand.
AAGTAACAACGGCGAAAGTTCTCATGTATGGTTGAAGCGAAATCCGAAAACATTCCCAGATCTGTGGACGTCCGCTTTGAAGTGCGAGACCGTCCTGAATTGTCGTGTCCTCACAGGTTCGCCGCTTGTATCTTTATTTTTAGGGCACTCCTAATTACTTTATGGTAGATATAATTGTCGGAATCTTGTCCAAGGAGGAATCCAACTTGGAAAATCCTCTGATCAAGAAGAATTCCCTGAACGATTTTGCGATCCAGTCACTTCACCAGCTCCCTCTAGACACCATTCCAAAATGGGAAAGAGCACATCTGATGGCTAAGTGGCGGCCTCAAACATTGGGTGGCTTTGCAACAGAGATTAATCCTGCAGTCTTAAGCTTGAAAATCAAGATGATGCATCGTCCAACTTTTTATGAGGTATGTTTCCATTTTTATTAAGATGATGAAATTGCTAATTCAATATACTAGAGCATGAAGTTTGAGGATTTAAGTGCCATGGCGGATATTTTCCAGCACTCCGATGTTTTCTCTCCTAAAATTTCTCTCGCACTTTATAAAGAGCTTGTCCGACTAACAATATCGTAAGTCTAACAGTCTGTCCCTGTGAATTTTAGCTGATCCTATCCTATCCTAGCCAAATGATAGAGGATACAGAACAACGACGAAGAAAATCTTACCTTACCGAATGTCTGACCACCATTACGAACGAAATCCACAGCTTTGGCGGTAAGCGAAGCAAATATGATTGCTTCGCCCATATCGCCTTGGTTGATGCTACTGCGAGTGTTTTGTTCGAGAAATCGGCTCCACTTTTCAAAGCAGAAATCACAAGCCACTCGGACTTTCTGGACCTCCTTGTTCTTTTTAAGAACAACCTTCTTTTGCAATTGAAAAAGACCCTAAAGCACATTGAATCGATGTCCCTCAAGGCAGTGGAGCTAGACCAACCTGAAGCTAGATCTGCACTTGCAATGACGGTAATTTGCCTTGTTGATGCCATCTCTTCTTTGGGTGTGGCGCCTGATGACCTTTCCCCGTACAAGAAGTATGCAAAAAAAGCGGTAGCGGCTATGAATTTGTCGAACAGCACGGAGTATCTCGAGGCTGAGAAGCGATTGGAAACGTTGTTGGCTGCTGGTGGGGATGACCCGCTGGACCAACTCACGGGCGACGTCTCCACGCTATATGGTAGACAGGAGCTCCTGAAGAAAACACAAGCTGCTTTTGTCGGTAAAGATCAAACGGACAAGTTGAAGTTCCTAAACTCGATCATCAGTCCTCGCGACAAGAGCTTGCCACGACTAGATCAGCTAATGGTAGCAAGACAAGTCATTCTATCTTGTGGTGGTAGGTTGAGAGCTCTTGATATTTGAGTATCGCTAATAGCAATAGATTCACGAAAGCGACGGCAAGAGGATGAGGAGGATGATGAGGAGGGTGATGAGGAGGATGAGCTCAACCTATCAATTGTGTATACCGGCATCTGCGGCAAACTGTGGAAGTCTAAAGAGCTTCGCCAATTTTGTCTGACGAGCGAAACAATGGAGATGATGCTTCGTACAAAGGTAGAACTCGCTCCCGTTTCCAGAATAAACCCTCTAATCTAAAAATCATAGGGCCGCTGTTTGTCTCAATGGGACATTGACAGTACTCTTGGAAGCATCGCTATCATATGCTCGCGCAATGGTCCATCCTTGCGTCCCAACAGATCTGGCACAATCTACCTTCACCTCTGCCATCTAATGCAAGCTGTCTTCACATCACATTGGCTCAAGCTTCAAGGTCATTTTCACCTCGTTGTCCAAGTCATGCAGACTTTACTCCGATGCCTCTTCGTCCCTCTCCCTCACAGCACAACTAAGATCACTAAGTTCATGGCACCACCACCATGGCTATCCTCGCCTAAACACCAACTCACCGCGAAACATGCAACGGCCTATACTCGTCTCATAACGCTCATCTGCGACCCCAGCGTGCAGTCCGTTACGCGCTCGACGCATAACAACCTCACGTCTGCGAAGGCTAAAGCCAAGGGTATGGCTGTAGTGCATATGCAGTATGTTCTTACTACATACATCAGATTGCAACTTGAGATGAGGATGGCGCCTGAGATCAGAGAAAAGATGATACCCGGCATATATGCTATCTTTGACACCACTACTCCTGAGGTTAGGAAGATGATCAATGAGAGTCTGGACTCGAGCGGGAGGTCTGTGTTTGGGACTTTGTATAGGGATTATGTGAAGTTTGGGAAGTGGAAAGGATCTTAGTATTCCTCCACCATTAGACCTCGAAAGCAATTTTCACAATTCCGAAGAAGGGCCCTACCGTACATGGCACCCGTTGTCCCACACAAATCATAAATTCGGGTACCTCCGTAGAAATGAAGCGACTCGCCCCACATCATAATGCGGGGCGTAGTTAAGGGCGACAGGAAGAAAAGAGAGAAACGTTCCGGAAAGCTACATGTTATTTCGAGTTTCATTTAACTTTTTATTCTCTTTCGCGAATTGCTGAGAGCCAAGAGAGATCAGACAGGGTCAAAATTACAGTCACGTGGCGCCGTTCTCCCCCCTATTACAGTCTCACTTTGTCGCTTGTCAGAACCCGGCGATCAAAACAAACCCCAATTCCACACGTCGAAACCTAGAACGATTCTCACCATGGATGAAATCCTCGCCCTCGACAAATCAGTGGGTAGAGATATATCCCAAACCCTCCACGCAACCTTCAAAATCTACACACCGCACCTCATCGCCCACTCCTCCTCTATCCTCTCCACGCCGCGCTCCACGCACCCCTACGGCCCGGACCCCCGCCAACTCCTCGACATCTACTTCCCACCGTCCATCTCCCCCACCATCCCCAACCTCACCTCCACCACCCCGATCCTGATCTTCCTCTACGGCGGCGGGCTCATCCTCGGCAACAAGGTCGACCCCGACATCCAAGACGGTCTCGTGTACAAGAACCTCGGCGCGTTCTTCGCACAGAGGGGCATCGTCACCGTGATCCCGGATTACAGGCGCGCGGACAGCCGGTTTGGGGGGGAGGGCGCGCGCTATCCGAGCGGCGGGGAGGATGTACTGCTGGCGCTGAAGTGGGTGGCGCAGGCGCTGGGGAACGGCGAGACGGCGAGAGATGTTTTCCTGATGGGGAATTCGGCGGGGGGGGTGCACGTGTCGACGTTCCTGCTCGCCGACGAATTCGCCGCGGAACGAAAGCTCTACTGCGCGGGAAAGGGGGGCGTGACGCTTCGGGGTGCGGTGGGTTTGGCGGTGCCGTTTAGATTCCCCGAGGCGCTTGGGAGGGGTGAGACGTTGAGGAATTATTATGGGTCGCTTGAGAAGGCGGAGGAGAGGGCGCCTTGTGGATTGCTGGAGAGGCTGAAGGGCCGGGGATCGAGTATGGAGGAGGCCGGGGTACCGAGGATGAGAGCGCTTGTGGGGGAGTTTGATCCAGAGGATGAGATTAGTGGGCCGACGAGGCATTTCGTGGAGTTGTGGGGAAATACTTGGGGGGATGGGATGGAGTTTAAGGTGTTGAAGGGGCATAATCATGCGAGTCCTGCTTGGGCGTTGATGGCGGGGGAGAAGGAGGGGGAGCTTTGGGCGGAGGATGTTGTCGAGTGGATTAAGAGTTGAGGAATTCGGCGGTTATCATGGAATAGACTTTTGACCGAAAGGTTGTTTTGGACCGTCAATTTTGTTTTTGATATCCCCTTCTTTCTCCAGCAAAAGTGTCTATCAACGCCTGGGTATATTCTAAGAATCCCTATTTTCCCATCCGAACTCCTTGATAGGCCTTTGTCCCTACTCATAACGCTTCAAACGAATCATTTAGATAGGCCACAAATATCTCCTTCATCCTCACGACCGACACAGCATTGGTCCTATTCAATGTTATAAACTGCCTCCGTATCCTCTGCAATGCAGGTAGTCCGATAGGATTAGCAGGCAGCTCCACGTTCAGATCCTCGCCTTTCCCCTCCCCAACTCCAATGACACCACCTCCTTCCCCGGGATGATCTTTTGTCCACTCTAGTATCTTGTTCAGGATTCCCTGTGTAGTCTTGTCGAGTTCGTAGAGATAGTCCTCGCTAGTTGGCGCTTTCAGCACTGTCGCGGCATTTGGCCGAACTGACTTCTTCCCTCCAACCGACTCGTTTCCGACTATCTCATCCCATATTGCCTCTCCAGGCGGTGTTTCGTCTTCCCAGATGACGGTGAAGAGTGGACTGTCCCACCTCGTCATTGCGTTAGGCTCTTCGTATCTGAAGACCAAGTTCTCCCAACACTCTTTCTCATATGGAAATTCCTCTTCGGTCGTCCCATCATTCACTTCCGCGAGCCGAGCTTCATTTATCCTCCTTGCGGCATCGACGCTAATCCCAACTTGTAGAATACAATGGGGTGTCCTTAGCGCTTTCGATTCGCAGTAAAGCTGGTACCTCCAGCCTTTGATATAGTTAAACCCATCCAGAATCACAATATCCTTATTGCTCAGAACTCTCTTCACAGCGCCGTATATCGTTGCGCGCGCGTCTTTCTCTGAAGCATTGTTCGACCGTTCGTGGGCATCTTTAGACTCTAGATTGTAAACTCGCCGGGGTATCGAGAGTGAATGGTCCGAAATGAGGTGGACGCGTAGGGAGGAAGAGGGAGAGCTTGCTGGGAGAGCAGCTATTCGAGTGGTGATGTAGTCATGGAGTTGTTTTGCGCGGTGCGTTTTGCCAGATGTTGGGTATCCGGTGAGTATTATGAGCTGGGTAAAGAAGAAATTGTTAGACTGTATCTAGGCATTTGGTTGTCGTTTGACTTACTGGCATGTTTGCGGTTGGAGGGGTGATAATTGTTGAAGTGGGGTTGGTGGGATGAGGAAATCCAGATTTCGGCGTTACGAACCTTACTTGTATCAGTCACGTGAATGATGTTGATCTAAGACTTGGCATATATTCGCGTCATCGGAGTAGGTACCCCCCCCTTTCTACGATTGCATTGAATACGCCTGACACTTTACCTGATTGCGTTTTTAGAAACTCTATCAGATCTCGATATCCAGCAACACCGCTAGGCTTTAGATCAAAATGTCCTAAATATTCTAATTTCGACTCTGAAGTTGAAATTCACGAAACTTCAATGTTTTCATGATAGCATCTGGGGTGAGGCTGGTATTGAAAATGCGAGTAAGAAAAGTTCAATTATCTTCGAGGTCTCATCTTTACAGCAGGTGTTCTGCGAGCTATTCTCTTGCTGTCGACTATCATGTCTCCATGGCTTCTAGCTCTTTCTTAAGCAAAAACTTCATGATGGCTTGCTCATATTGAAGCTTCCCTGCAGTCGCTCCGATAACCTCATCTGTAATTTCAAACTTTCGAGATGCGAGCCCCATTATTAGCGAGCAGAGCCCGTTTGCTGTGGATTACAGAGATGGAAGATAGGGAGTGTTTGGACATGGGATAAAAAGGGGAAATGAAGTCTTGCAATGAAATTAGGGTAGAAGTATAAGTGGTTTGACCAATTTTGTGGATGAAACAGCACGTTCTCAAGGCTCTTTCCTGTCAGCCAAAAGTCATACTTGAAGAAGAGCTTAATTGTAATATATATATTCTCCTTTTGAAAATATAATACTTAGTGATAGTATATCCTTAATAAATCTCGGTTTTATCAGCAAACCTACGTGAGACATTCGCACTTCTTCACGGCCATAAGGATCATAAATTTAAAAGGAAGAGTTTCATTTGATATAGATATTTAAGCAAGTCAAGGGTCGAAGTACTAATTTCACCTTAACCTTGACAGTAGATGTTGGTAAAACGTTCGTCATATGGCTCGCCTCGATTAATCGAGATCTCTAGCTAGTTCTTGACTGCATTTATTTACGTCTGTGACTTCCATACCATATCAGTAATCGTTCCTCCTCTACCGTTCTTGAAGTCGAGATACTTCGCTTCCAAACCCACCTTCCAGCTTCCGTAGAATAAACACCCCCCCTGGCCCTAACCACAGCCATCTTAACCTCAGCACCTCCCCGATGTCACAGCAAGAACCCGACGTCACAGCTACTACACGTACCCGAAGACACACCTCTCTATCCCACAACCCCCGTGGTACAGACGTGGCGGTGAGGAGTGTAACTATAGCTTTGACACCAGGTTCTCGCTTATGTATAGGGCAAGAGGATGATTCTCGATTCGAAGGCCGCAGTTCAGCGGCCGTGTGACGGACGCTTTCAACGGAGGGGTGTAGACTTCATTAGCGTATGACGTTCATGAAAGTAAGGCGAAGGTGGTCTGTTTGAGCACTTTTGAAACATGAAACTTGAAGCTTAAAGGTAGAAGCTGGTCTGATCAAGCGACCACACTTAGCGCGATCACTGCAAGAGGAAAATCGCATGGTGAATATCGTGAGGAATCTCCCAGCTAGCAGGAAATTGTGTTTAGTAAGCCAGTTTATGTGCCTACGACATCCTGGCCTCTTTCCGAACTATCGGAACTTGTAAGGCTCACGACATCATTTATGTTAATAGTAGGGGCCCGTTTGGCAGCCTCTAAATACTAGTATTTCGGCGAGTATTTAGTATTTAGTATTTCTAAGCGCGCCGGGGCGTTTTGCGACTCTAAAATACTAGTATATGGACAAAATACTGGGGCCAAATACTAGTATATTAGATAGCACCTCCTGTATCTGGTATTTTATCACCTAATAATTAGTAATTGACGTCATTATAACTAGCTTCGATAAAAATTACATTCGTATATGCCACTACGGCTACCGCTGCCTCTCACTACTTCTATATTATTCGTAATCCACGATAGTATGAGTTGCTATTTGATGACACCGACGAGTCCTCCTAGATTGCCGCAAACGCTACTATTAATACGAGTTAGTATACGTACTTCGCCATGGCGTGGCTATCTCGATTCGCTCGGCCTAGTTACAAGTATTATAGCGGAAGATTTTAGAATCCTTTTCCCCCTCTCATCACTAAGGCCATTCCTCCTCTACAATAATTACCTGCCTAGCCACAAACCATATAAAACCAGAGCAAAATAAGGTAATTTTAGTGTGTGCATTTGGCTTTAAACTATATAGAAAAATTAGTGGCGAGCAGAGGAGACGTACCCATTCGACCTTAGTCTTAATCTAATTACCACTAATAGTGCCCTTGCATCCTAGGCCCTCGAAAGAAGGTTGTAGCTCTCCGGAGATATTAGATTAATCTATTTCTTTAAACACATTATCTATTAGCTTTCCTGCCACGATATACGAGGTCATTAGCGTAATTAATATATCCTTAAGATCCTCGCTCTAGATTATCCTAGGACCGGTAATCTCACTTGCCTAGCGCTCTACAACGACACTTTTTAGGAGGGCTTACGAATTCTTACACCTACTATTATAGTAGTGTAGTGTAGTGTTTTGAAAATAGAAAGGTTTAAAACTTTCATTTCTAGAATATCATATGCTAGAAGCTAATAGTTTAATATTACGTTAGTGTATAAATTAAATTTCGGGGGGGGGGGGGAATTATATATCTCCAACCCCGAAATACTCTAAAATAATATTCAGCGTTTGGCAGATTCTTTTTTTTTTTTTTTTTTTTTTTTTTTTGAAATACTAGTACTTGAAGCTTAATAGTATATACAAGCGCCGAAATACCAGTCCAAATACTAGTATATGAAATACTCAAAAGTTGCCAAACGGGGTCTTAATACACACCAACAGGCTCTCTAAACTTCTACTTCACACAAAATGGTCTTTCATCGTGTAGAAAGGTGTTTAGCGCTCTCTTTAAGACGCCGACTTCTGTCCGTCGGTTCTGTATTCCTATCGTGCTGCTTTCTCAATAGGGGAATCTTCTGGTCAATCTCTTTGAGACTTGAAACGCAGACTGTGTCTAGGAAAGACAGGATGGGTTCTTTTTCTGACTGCTGAATCGAGTTCTTGGCTCAGGACTTTTGTAGCTGCTCTAGCTTCTTGACCTTAATATTGGCATTCCTCACAAGGGCTTGTAATGCAAGTGATTCTAGGTGGTCACCCAGATGCCTCTGGAAATCATCAATCGAACCCCACCGTGCATGCTTTGTAGATATCCCCCGACTCCATTCGTCACATAGCAAACACGATCCCGGGGGGAATTCATCAACGGGTTCCTCACTCTGTAATAATAAAGCTTCTATCTCCGCCACATTTGTCAAATTATGGGTTGATTGTAGGTGCCATTCAAAAGCAGCCTTCGTTGATGTGCATGTCTGGCACAGAAAGCACACCCACTCTCTGCGATGTGTTTTAAGCTCGTGTTCAAACCATTCATCGGGATCTGAAAACAATCTCATATCGCACTCTTCGAATGTACACACGTAAGCTTTTAGATCAGCATAAGTATGCTTCCTCCACTCCGCCCACCCATTCATTACGATGGTCTGGCGACAAAACGGACACTGAAAAGGAGTCCTGAGCTCAATATGTAGCTCCGGCAAGCGATTGAAGGGTTCCTGAAATGTCTGCTTTGGAGGCGCTATCGCCCCGGATGGTGAGGCATCATAAGACTTCGATGTTTGGGGCCCAAGCTCCATGAGATTTGTCTCATAGGATTTTAGATATTCTCGACGCTCCGTGACAGCCCTGCCAAGTCTTTCAAGAAGCCAGTCACTGCTGTTTAGCGCTCCCTTGAATTTTGACTTGACAAATTCGATGTCCAAAGTGGGATCAAATTTGTGGCGAAAGCTCGCTTTTGCATAGTCGTCAGGCCTAACTGCCTTGCGAAGGACCAAGGAAAGTTTAACCAAGCGAGAGTTTGACTCGCTAATAGAGGCCAACAGTTCTTCGAGCTCCGATGTTCGCTGGTGGTCCGGAATTTTACAAGAATCAGTAAAACCCCCATCTGAATCGCTGACGTCGTCTGTAAGCCAGATTTCGTTAGCCTCGAGTCCAGAGACGATTAAAGACGCTGCGTTCTGTTAGCTGTCCACCCCAGGCTTCTTATATATAGCAACTGGCCTTTATGAAGAGAGTCATAGAGATCTCGTAAAATCCGTTTTGCTCTCCGAGCTACATCATGGGTGGACGGAAGTTTCTCGTCTTCTGCATCAAAAATGAGGCTAGGGGGCTCCCATACACTAGCTGTCCATACTTCAAATCGGGTACGTTCTTCGTTCACTAATGAGATCGAGCAATCGCGATCATAGCCTATGTTGATAGCATTTTGCAAGGTGGCATCGGCGAGTGAGGAAGCAAGCTCGGTGAAGTAGAGCAAACAATCCTTGCACAATCCTTTCAAACTTGCCGCAGTCACTATATCTTGTTGATGGCTGCTGGTTGGCAAGGGTTCAAGAGAGACTTTGTCAACCTCTGCTCTGGTCAGACGCCGTCCATGGAAGTGGTGAGAGGGGGAGTGGGGGGGGTTGGTCACATACGTTGAACAACGGTTTGCCCAAGTTTCTCAAACTTCAATGCCTTAACCTTAGACTCCACATGTGCATCCATAGGAGCCCTTTCCAAGCGTGCCGCCTCGCCCCATGAAGAGTAGAGACTTTGATGTATAACTTGGACCAGGAGGCTCTTGGGATCACCGCCTCTGCTTCTTCTTCTTCGTTGATGGCAGGCCCTTTCCAAGTGTGCCGCCTCGCCCCATGAAGAGTAGAGCCTTTGATGTATAACTTGGACCAGGAGGCTCTTGGGATCACTTCTGCTTCTGCTTCTTCGTTGATGGCAGGCCTTGGCACCGCACCACCCCATGCTTACATAACTTACTGTAACCTTACTCGTATGCGTCAATTTGTCATATGTAGATGAGAGCATGGGTCAACCCCTCTCGCCAGATTTGAGGCTGAGAATTGGAAGCGCCGAGATTCTTACATTGGAAAAGAAGGTCCACGAACGACATTACTGGGAGAGAGAAGTCGCTCGTCATGGCGGGTGTCGAGGTTGTTAGCCTTGTGCTGGGCGGTTTCCCGTTGCTGATCTCGGCCGCAGAACATTATCGGGACGGCTTTGAACCCCTCAAGAAGTGGAAACGGTTTCGGAGAGACTTCATCAAATTCATTGACCTTGTGGATATTGAAAGGGAGCTTTTCAACCAAGTTCTCAAACGACTTCTATTGTCTGCCGGTGTTCTTCACTTCGAGCTTGACTTTTTCATGGACCCGGAATACGAAGGTTGGAATGATCAAAAGCTGAAGTTGTCATTAGAGAGAAGACTAGGATCCTCCCTTCCGGCGTATCTGAGCATCATCTCAACAATGAATGGTTTGCTCTTAGAATTGCAAGCACTCCTCTCACTTAAAAACGGCAAGGTGATTTTCCGACCCAAGAAATGTTCTGTTATTGACTTCCCGTGATCTAGGTCGACTGGGTAAGCAATGGCGCGGAGCGTTGGGATTATCAACTAAAAAGATTCCGCCTAAGCTTTAGCGACAAACCCACTTCGATACTCGAGTCATTTGAGACACATAATCGAAAGCTTAGAGAACTGTTAGATTCAAAGGACGAAGTAGATGGTGCTATGATAGTCTCAGAACGCTCGTCCTACCAGACATCATTTGAAGAGATGAGACTCTACGCCAATAGTTTGTATGAAGCTGTCTACAAGGCGTGGAAATGCAATTATGAACATCCCCACCAAACGGCATTTCGACTGTCGCAATCTGAGAAATCAACATGGCAGTCGACATTCGAAATCTCCTTTATAATCCGCAAAGAGGCCCCGGAGTGTCTGTACGTCAATCGGGATGTAATTATATACATCCAGAGAGACGGAAGGACCCAGTCATCTTCCGAGGGTCATTCAAGAAGCGCAGAGCCTTTACGGGGCCCCTTTCTACAGACTCTAAGAGAAGATTTTACTTTGCAGTCATCTGGTTCAGTTGTGGAGTCATCCACGCTTCCAATGCCGTCGACATTAAAATCGCAATATTCCGCAAGCCCTGTTTCTAGTAGCTTCACAGGCTTATTCTCTCGGCGGAGTTCGTCAATATCCACACCTTCCCAATCTATCTTTTCATCGACAGGTAAAGTCGACGACTCTGCTACTAATGTCTCAAGCTCTTCCACCACGATCAGGGAAAGGACCGATCCAGTCAAGCATATAAGGTCTGGGTCTATGTGTTCTTTTTGATCTAAAGCATAAGCTAACGAAGTTTAAGGCGATGGTCATCGTTTCGCAGAATGACTAAAAATAAGCCAAATCAGCTGTACTTGTCCCCCAACACAACCATAGAAAGAAGCCATCCATTGTCTGCACCCCTGGAGCCAACGAGCGAGTTTTCTCATAGCACATGCATTCAGATTGACGATCTTTGTACGTGCTTGTGTGATCAGCAGTCATCTTCGGGATGTATTGGGCACTTAACTGGGAGCAAAAATCCTACGAGTTGAGACCTGCGGTCTACCAGCAACAAGCTACACCAAATGAATCTCCACCGGGAGCCCTGTCCCTCGAAACCCTCTTCAGAAGACAAAAGCGCGATTATCTATTTAGCCGCCGAGAAAGATATTCTATTGCAGGCATCATTGCAACGTCCCTACTGCAGCTCCAAAACTCACCTTGGCTCATTAACACTCTCGGGAAAGATAACATCGTGTTCCCCACGTACGGGAAACATAATTCCGACCTTTTGAGTGAGCAAATCTATATCAAGAACACGTTTAACTCGCTAAAGAGCATGGCCACGAGTCATGACGCAGCAAATGAAGCCCGGAGAACGGCACAACAAAACCGAGCCGATACACGCAGCACACTTTTCAAGCTTGGGGTTCTCCTTCTGGAGTTGTGCTTTTCACAGTGCATAGAAGATCAAACACGCCTAAGAACACAGTACTTGACAGCTGGTCAACCCCATTCTGGCACAGATTTCCTGGTTGCCCGAGATTGGCTATATGAAGCCGAAGGGGAAGATCCAGACCTAGCTCCAATCATAAATTGTTGCGTGCTCGGTGTATTTGCCTCAAAGCCAGATTGGTCAAATGGGAAATTTGTGCAAGAAGTCTACAAAAATATTGTGGCGCCTTTGGTTGCGATATCAGAAAAATGGGAAAGTGCCACAAAACGAACATGAAAAGCTATGATCGATGGTTGGCTTCTCCAAAAGAACGCTGTCAAATTACTTAGCATTATTTGCTCACTCGACCAGGCAGAAAAATACTTCGCTATAGCACCAGCTGTCAACTCCTTTACCCGAGTCTGCCAATGTATTTTCAGAGGTTGCATCCTAGTCGGTGGTCCAGCGAGTCTTAAGCGGCCTACAATTCCAAGGATCTCATGGCAACAATGGATCTTGTCTCATACATTGCTAGGGGTCTCAATCTTTGGCTCCCTCAGATGCACATCGGACACTTTGTCGAAGAACTCGACTACTATCGATGCAGAGCCTATCTCATACGGTGTTAAGAGCAGCTCATCTTAAGGCACATAATCTATCGACAAAAGCGGTCACTTATCAAGGGCTGGAGGACTTTCAATGGACTGGTACGGCTGCCTCGCCTTGCTCTTTACCGATCTCGTGCACTTCAGTGGACTATTTGATGTAAGGAGTGATCTATGGGCTCTAGCACGTGTGCCAAACTGACGAAGGATTCGGGATTTGAAAGCAATGCCGGTATCCTATGTCCTCCTCACCTGCAGTCCGCCGAAGGATTTCTACAACCGTCCCTTTCGGGTCATATTTACTAGTTCGCCCCCCGGTTCGCCCCAAATGTCATCAAAGAACATAATCTCGAGCGGATTAGGCTACGCGCCTTGTTTATCTCTGGTCCCTTGCAGATAATTTTAATAAGGCTGCCGAATGAAAAGGGACAGGGCCGCTCGCCGGTGTTTTGCGTTGAGCCTCCTCTGTGCTCCATGCAGTCGAATTTGGTTGCACCAGAGAAACAGCTTTTCGTCCCCATTTAGCTTGATTCGAGAGCGAATTGCTTTTTACCACCTATGGTGTGCTCAGCATGGCGCAGCTGTTTTTGCTGTCATACTGGGCACTTCGTTTTCAGCCTCATCTCCGTCATTAAGTAAGCGGTCTTGCGTGACACAGAGCCTCTCCAAGATGCACCCATCCTTTGTTTCCAACATTATATTCGTTTCATGTTCCTGAGATTTCTTTGCTGGGTACTCTGGAAGAGATGGATTATACAATACAATTTGTCAAGTGGAGCTAGATGAAATATGTGTTGTAGCCTTGTTAGAGATGACTCGGACACTCACCGAGAAAGTCCAATGACCACAAATACCCCAACCGCCTAGATTTTTCAATCATCAATGATATCGCGCTGTCTGCGCCCCATCTCAATGTCATGAAATTGTGATTCAACATCCACTATCATCTTATTGTTCGAGATCCGTCGCCGTATGCCCATACATCATCTCCATTCTCTTCACCGGCCCAGAAAGACAACAAGTCTCATCTTATCGTTGACTTCTGCACCGCTAGATCTATGCCTTCTCGTCGCCTTGTACTGCACCGCCCACGTCATTTCAAAGGAGCTCATCATACTCAATCCCCATAGCCACGATCTAGACGAGGTACGCACGGATCAGATTATGAAAACGCTTCAGGAGCAGCCTCAACCATTTCTGGATTTGACATTACAAGGGGCGGAATAGCTGTTTAGCGAGGCGAAAAGACACTACGTCTAGTTCGCCTTGAATCCTCCTTAAGTGTATTTCTTGTCGATAGTATGTATGCCTTGTAAATTGCCAACAATGTATTCATACAGCTAGAACCATATAAACAAACCATATGCCGCAAGTTTGTGGTCCTGGCATATGACACCGAACAGCTCAACAAAAATCTTCTTCAACAAGACTTTCAACATCTCAAATAGTCCTCTTTCATCACAAAGCACAAATCACCCTCTAGAGATGTCTGGCCATGGCAGAAGCGGGAAGAAGATGGAAGTGACATATTCGAGATACTGGTACTGCAAGGCTTGCACTTCCTCCTTGCAACTCAACGAATACGATCAAGCTTGTACTGAATGTGGTAAATATCGACCGTATGATGTGGAATGGGAATATTTTAAGAATCCCACCCGCTAGGTATGCCTTTCCTCCCCCAGAGTACTCATGTGATGTTCTAACTAAGACAGAGTCGATTCCTTATATGCAGCTTCGACATTATTGGGCGGCAACATTGGGCGGCAACATTGGACGGCAACATTGTAATATTGGTCGGATCTCTCGCTTTCACTTGGCGTCTATGGGACATTGTGTTTGGGAAGAGTTAGAACTTTAGAAAGGTTGGCTTAGTCTCGCAAGGGCAGCAATGTTAGAGTTAGATATTTTCTTTGTGGCTTCATTAGAAGAAATCCGGCGTTGAATGTCAAGATGCCACTCGCTTGGCGCAAACTTTCTCACCTTTTCACTCCTTTACTTTGACGCATTTTCGGTTAGTTCTTACCAATCAGATACAGCCATAATAACATGCAACAACCTTCAATAGGCTCTCCTGACATCTCACTGTAGACCGCGGCACTTAAAAAAATACCATGTGATTTGATGTTTTTTCTTGATTGACACCCTTCTTCCAACAGATGAACCAAGGATAGGGACTACTAAAGTTGTCATGCACTCTGATAGCTCTCTGTGTCGAGACTCCCCCCTTAGATAAATGGCCACCCTAAGGACACTAAGTGATTTGTCAGATGCAAGGACAACAGTTATTGTCGAGAAGTAAGCTATTAGGGTAAATTATTCGTCTCAGGTGGAAGGATCAACGAAAGAATCGGACCCAACCAGCGAAAATTACATTCCGCCAGCCATTCCGTGAACATACGAATAGATTGATTGTACTAACCTGTGTTGTTTGCTTTCCCATTGGGACAACAGGCGAGGCTTGCGTCGCTGTAGAACTCTCTCCGCAAAGAGCTGGGAATCAACAATACTCAAATTTGCGTATTTGCTATTGCTGACTTCCTTCGTCAAAGCCATCTTCCCCGTCATTGGTGGCATGTTTTTGGATTGGTGGGGTCCTATCCCGATTACTATCATATTTATTGGCGCTGTTGTAACGGCGATCGCTACCAATATCGAGGCATAGAGGGTTCTAGCTACTAGCCACGTCATTATAAGAGTCGACTAGGATGTTCTCGATTTAGCATAGCAAAAGGTTAATGTACTGTCTCCCTTTCCTTTGATGTGCTATTATTAGGCTAACTATAACTCCATATAGTTCTTGTACCACTGGTTTGGAGTTTCTGGTCTTGCACCCGCCTTCGGCTTAGAAAATGTTATGTCCTCTATAGTCAGCCTCGTGGCTAGCAGGGTAGTTATCCCTATTAGCGACAGTACTGGCTGGTACGGCTTGTCATTCTGGATTTCCGTCTTCTTCTGTGCTGCTTCGCTTCTCGTCAACATCGCCTATATTTTCTTGAGAACCTTTATTCCTCGTGAGTTACCCCTAATCTCGGTAGGGGATAAAGCTGTCACCACCATCCATGGCTTGAAAATCAAGCGTACTTTCTCCTGGGACTCGCTGAAGAACATATCTTGGCAATATCTTATGCTTTCAGGCTCACAAATTCTTCAAAGTGGTGCTGCAAACTCATTCAGTAATAGTGCCGCGGAAATTACACGCTGGAAAGGAAACCAGCAAGACGTAGCAGGTTTCATGGCTACAGGTCAAAGGACCATCCAATTCCTGATGGGACCTATCGTTGGCTTTGCGATAAAAAGTCATGGCCATCGCTTTCACTATGTTACCGCTGATCTTCTATTGTACGTCACTGCCAACGACTTAATTAGGGTTTCTAGCACTCATGCACTCGTTGCTCTTGTGTTCTCAGCACTGGCCGGCTCTATCAATTGCTTGCCGCTACAGACCTGTATCACTCTTCTCACCGCAGATCAATACGAGCTTGGTACCGCCTTTGGACTTTGTAAATCATTCACCAACTCGCAAACCACTATTGTGAGTCTCCCTTAGCTGATCTATAACACTACCTTCTCTCCCCTGAGTTTGCTAACCGAGAATCTAAACAGATAGAAGTCATCTACGGCGTACTGCAAGATGGCACTAAGGACATGGAGTATGACAGGGTTCTAAAGCTAGGGATTGCGATCAAGGCTCTCGGATTTGCTATTGGGGTCGCTCACATTATCGTGGATCATAAGCTGGACTGAAAAGGGACAAGAATCAGCTCGAGAAGGGACTATCGGAGATCACTAACTCCGAGAATTACCCGCTTACCTGAAGGAATGTGTACAAGCTGATAACAATTTACGTTTTGTGCGTCAATAGTCGCAACTGCTTCGGCACTCTTTATCAGATACTTTATCCGATGAAGGAAAGATAGTGTCGAGTTCAGAAAGTGCCCCATAGTTGTAAAGAGCTACAGTATTACAGGTTACCGAGCTAGGCGGATAAATGCAAAGAGATACATAGAAATGAACTTTGCCTAGCGTGCCAGGGAAGGGGGAAGGGACCCCGTGGTATTTACCACTTCTCTAAGTTAGTAATTGGCATTCTAGAGCCGCAACCTATTGGAGGGTCCCGAATCGCCCTGTATAACGCTACCTGTCTTGAACATCCTTGGTGTAGCGGTTCTACAACCTACAGGGCGAAATGAATGTAAAATTGAGGTCATATCACCTGATTTTAGCTCCTAGTGTGCAGGGGTCTCAACCAATCAAAGTTTAAGCTTCTGTCAATTTCTCTAGCCGCTTTTACCTTCTATTTCATACTGTATTCCTATGAGCTCCTTAGAATCAAGACATGAATATTCCTATACCTAAGACACCTACTCAGACAACAACTAGGGGTGATCGCCTTCGAATACAGACCCTATAATATATGGCTGGTTGGTCAGTCTCTGATTTAATCCTACAGCTCCATTTTACACGCCAACAAATCGATTATGCACTTACCTCACGTCCGACGCCCCAGAAGACTCTTAATGGTCGACATCCCCTTCTCGACACTCCACACCGGAAACAGCTATTAGCTTGGATTACTACAAGCTCCCAAAATCGCGAAGTACCATGGGCAGAGCTTCCGAAATATCTAGGGTGGGATTGCGGGTCGTCTGCAATCCGTACTACTTTTAAAGAAAGAGGGATATATAAGAGATGTTAGAAGAAGGGTCCTACCACTATCGGAGAAGAACCAGAGAGAGCGTCTTGCCTAGGCAATAGAGCATGAGAATTAGACAGAGGAGCAATGGGATTCGATCTTATGGAGTGACGAAACTTGGGTATCGCCAGGATATCATCGACGGCAGTGGTGTACGCGCCTAAAAGGGTCGTCAGAGCTTTATCACCCAGACTGTGTTAGCCATCAATGGCAAAGAAAGATCGGATGGATGTTCTAGGGTTGTATAAGTGGAAAGTACGGCAAAGGGCCAGGACTCTTTTGGGAGAAAGAATGGAAGACAAATACCTCTGAATCATATAGAGAGTATACCTTTCCTGTTATCTGGAATTACATCTATCGATCCGGCGCGTCAGGACTTCAATTTCAATAAGATGGTGGACTAGGACATAATGCGAAGGCAACAATAGAGTGGATGAGAGAAAGAGGGGTAACACCGATATTCTGGCCTGCCTTCTCTCCTGATTTATCGCCGATAGAGACAATTTGGAATAGAATGAAAGATATCCTACAAGTATTAGATCCTAAGGTCCATAGGAACTATCAGAGACTCCGGAAAGCAGTAATAGAGGTATGGGAATCGGTCACAAATGCAGAGATATATGATATAGTTCATAATCCTAAAAGTGGTATGCGGACAAGGTGTAAAGCAGCTATTATAGCTAAGGGATTGCATACGGGATTCTGAATAGCTTCATTTATTTCCAGTGGCGAATGCACTAAAAAGTGGTGCCACTTTATAGCAGCGTTGGTGCCAAGGTTGTGGCGTTTTTACATTCATTTCGCCCTGTAGGTTGTAACCATGTAGAGGTCACATGATGTAGTTACATCTATTCAACATGGAACGGAGAAGGATGACCGTGTCCGTCAAGTCCCTCGTTCGGTTAGTCTCACCCATTTACTTACCCTCGCTTATTGGGTGGGGTGCCCGGCAGCGAGAAGCGAGAGCGAGAGCGAGAAAAATTGCGATTTGCAACAAACCCGCTATCTCTCTTCCTGATAGGACAATCTTTGCTTCTCGCATCTCGCATTCTTGCGGGTTCCTTGAGCGAGACCGAAAGGGGCGAAGGGCATGATTTGTGATCAATGATCATCTTTTTGGAAGCAAAGGATCTTCACAGGGATCATTCATCAAAGCGATCTGATGCATCCTCGATTGCAACCACCCTTTCAGCGCTACCCAAAGTCTTTGAGAGTTCGTATACGGACTCGACGGAGTACATCATTGAAAGAATACCACCCAACAAACCAACATCACATCCTTCCCCTTACGCAAAAATCTGCAAGTCTCACCCACGGTACGAACAACCCAACAAGCCACTGGGAAAAGCTCGCACAACACGACCCAATCACAGCGGGGCCTCGCAAAAAATGGCGGCTTCAGGTCAATGGGGTGGCGGTATGTCTGTCCCTAAATGGAGAGTCAGAATGCGAGCGAAATCGCGATGTGCAACAAAGCTCGTAAATATACCTATTTGGCATGGTTTGCTGTTGTGGTAATACGAGCCATGGCAAGAAAGTGCCCCGAGTGGGATATTGAAGATGCGAGCGGATGATTTTGCATGAAGGAGGCGAGTCACGGGACTATCATGTGATCACAAGGAACCGACAAGCATCGAAACATTACCCCGAAGAGGTTAAATCTATTTAAAGTGTCCTTTCTACGCGGATTATAGTCTAAGTCTACCCATTGTTCCTTATTCTAACCCCCCCCCCCCCGGTATCATTCTACAAGTAGTACCTCTTCCTCAACTCGGTTGAGAAAGAGGAGGAATGATTCAGGCGCTGTAATACTGCTGGCTGCAGCCCAGAGCTAAAAGAAAACGGGTTATAAAATTTTTGGATGAAGAGGGAACTGTCTACCAAGAACTGTGAGAGAGAGATGAGGTCTAAAATCATGGGAGGAAGGCACAGTCTAGACAGTACCGAGCTCGACACTGTCTGGTGATATTTCGTGTAAAGCACCTGCAGCAAGTACTTAGTAAGAGCATACCCCTTGTCTCTGAGAGCTGGAGGAGATCAGAAAATGCGTTTCTGATGGTTCGGCGACCAACCTACCGAGCTTCAATGCGTCCAACGCCACCTTCACAGCCTCGTCTTCATCAACCTCCTTCTCTGCACTCTTGACCGAAAGACTGGCTTTGCGTGACACAGCTCTACTAAGTTTCTTTGCTACCTCCGCTCGTAACCAAGGTTCTTTGAGTAAATTCGATTTTTGGTAGATCCAAGATGAGCGTGATAACGAAGTATATCGAATAGGAAGACAGGCATCATCGTTTGGGTCCGTCATTCATCGCTTGTAATCTCGCTGCTCGACGCCTCCGAGGTTTGAAACAACGGGCCAGGTTCGGCCGGCCACTAGAGAAGTCATCTACGGCGAGTCAAAGGAAGAGTGATTCACGTTTGTGGGCGGTACAGAAAGGTGGGAGCAGGGAGATTCGACGTGATCTAGAGATATGAGCCATCAGAGCTATACTAAGTCCTCGTGGTTAAGAAGGCTCGAGTTGGAGGAATAGCGGTAGTGAAGTGTAACGGTTCTTGAGAGGGTCCCGGGTTGTGGTATTCTTGTAATTAACGATAGTCGAAAATATGCAGTGAAACGAATGAAGATTTTTGTGTTGTATAGAAGATGTGCGGTAAGCAAATGGAACATGATAAGAGTGGTCAACATGAATATAATCCGACTTTCAGACCACGAAAGTTAGAAAGTAAACAATCACACCTTGCACAGAGGAGAGAAAGCACTGTGAATCTGGACTTTCAGCGGTCGAACACGTGCATATCAGTAATTTTCGTATATCGTGTAATGGTTTGCAGTAGGATGCTCATCATATATCTTGATAATCTGAAGGTCATGGCCATGTTCGAGTCGTCTCTCGTGCACTACGGTACGACGACCTGCCACCTCATATATATCGATAAAACACTCATCTATCGTCGTCGGTCATAATCTCGATCCCTCTCATCACGATATCTCCGACTGCTGTTGTCTCTCTCATGATCTCTTTCTCTTTCCCTTTTGTAGCCCCCTCCACCCCTTTCTTCCCTTCTCTCGTCTCTCATCTCCTTCCCCCTCTTATACTCAGAGGCCTTCGGTCTCCTGGCGCCATGACCACTATGACTGGGTCCTTTCCGCTCATTCAACCTCCTAACATCACTCTTCTGCACCCAAGCCCCGAGTTCCTCTGCATCCTTAAGCTCTTTCGCCCCGAGTCCGAGTAAATTCTGTCTCCTCTTCACATCTCTGATCTTCCCTTGCTTCTCGCCTTTCCAGCCCATACCCCTCAACAGCGCTGCGCCAAATTTCTCAACAGGTACGCGCTCGTAATCTTCGAGGGTGGAAACGTCTGGAGCAGAGGCTATCGCGCGTTTATATGCGTCCTCTTCTGTGATGCGGTCTTCCGGTTCGGCGTTCGTGGTGGTGGGTATAACGAGGTCTGGGCCTTTCTGCTCCTTCTTCTGGCCGAGTAACGCAGCGAGTGCTTCCTCATCTGCTGATCTTGGTTTCTCATCATCTGCCTCCTCAATCTTAACATTCGCCTCCGCATCTTCCTTCTCCCCCTTCACACCCCCCTCCACCTCAACATCTTCTCGTCTCCTAACCGTCAACCCCCATTTAATCCCCCCATCCTTCGAATTCACAACATCAACCCCCTCAGCTTTCCCTCCGTCCCTATTCCTCCTACTCATCGCCGCAGCCTCCCTCTCCCTCTGTACCTCCGGCGGTAATAAATTCTTCTTGGCTCTCGCCCCCCCCCTCCAATCCCTATTTTGCATCTTCGGAATAACGAGCACTTTCTCCTTCTCCCTCTTCCTCTCCTCATCCCGTCGACTTATCGCGCCACCCTCTCCAAACCCTGTAACAACCTCAAGTCTCCCATTTCCCCCACCATTCCTGTTTTTACTCTCGGATTCACTTCCGGAGTCATCGTGGGATTGGAAGGTCGAGCGCGGTCTCTTTCCCAGCGAGCTTGGCGGTGGTGGTTTTGCGCCGGGTTTTGCGCCGGATTTGGAGGAGAGGGAGAAACCTTTGATTGGGATTTTCGGTGTTGAGGTGCCTGATGGGGGGTCATCCTTTGAGGGAGACATTTATAGGAGAATTGTAATTTGACAGGATGGTGAGAGGTTGATGGAGAACATAAGATGAATTGTTGTTGACCGCCTTGTGGTGCCAGCCATTTTCCGGACAAATATAAATCCGGATTTAGATCATGTGATGCACCTCCTTCACTTTCCCCCCAGCCTAGCCTAGTTCTTCTTGCACAAACCTTTTGTGGTTATTGCTCCTGCTTCTCAGTAGAAGATGATTTGGTAAACAATGCCGACTTTCACATCAAGCATAATGTATGAATAATTTAACGCGGTGTTCATTGGTTTGAAGGTATTATGTATTTTGTCATGCCTTCATCCTTTTGATTGCATGGCATGGCATGCCGCTCATGTGCTGAGATGCAAGGATTATCTACTCTAAGAGGCCCATTCAAGTGGCCTTCCTGGACGCCCAACTCCCCTAAAACTCTAAAGACGCCACGCCAACCTGCCCGACCAAAATCTCACGATCCTTACTTCACACTATGCGCACTACCTGAGCTATTCCTATGCACATGTCCTTGAGCTTGCTGCCCATTATTTGGACCGACACCGTTCTGTCCTTGGGCCACAGCCAAAGCGCTTGCTGCTTGCCGAGCCTGTTCAGCCTTTTGCTGACTCTCCTGTTGTTGTCTCAACATCTGAGCATAGAGTTGCGGGCTGCTTTCGTTGCCTCCTGCCGATACGCCGCGAGTGTGCCCATTCATTCCTGCCAATACATTCGGAGATGCTCCAGCAGCTGCATTCATCGCGCTCTGTGCCAAAACGCCATTGTTCTGCATATTCTGTTTCATTTGCTGTGTGATCAAAGCCACAATCTGTTCTTGAGTTGCAGCTGGATACCGTTTCTTTAATTCGGCTTCCATACGGGTTATGTAAATCGAATTTTGGCCCTGCGCTTGGGGATGTTGCCCCATTCGCGGAGACCCCGCTTGGGGATGTTGCCCCATTCGCGGAGACCCCGCTTGGGGATGTTGGGCTGAGCTAGGAGAAGGTACCATACCGTTGATTGGTGTAGCGACTCGATGCTCGTTTGCGTTGAAAGCCATCATGTTCTGAGTTGTAAATCCATTTTGCGAAATGCCTCGTGGAGGCGAGTTGTGACTTTGAGGTGACTGCCCAGGGGGTTTGCCTTGCTGCTGCATCTGGATCATAGCTCGCTGCTGTTCTGCTGTTTGAGCTGCTTGGTTGATCAATCCTACGCTGACAGCTGGATTTGGCATTGGAAGTTGACCTTGCATAGCCTGCATCGGAGCGTGAGGGACGTGAGGGATGCCATTCATTGGGAGTTGCGGCACGCGAAGTCCATTTTGCATTTGTTGCCCCATCTGTTGGCCCATGTGCTGACCCATTTGGGATGGCATTGGACGAGGCTGTCCTGGCCTAACTTGAACCGGCACAGTGAGGGTTTGGCCACTTGAAGTAGGAGTTCCGTTCGGGAGTTGCGAACCAGTTGGGACAGCTGGGCGAGGCTGGGGTCCGCCGTTAGGTAAAGCGCCTTGTTGTTGACCTGGCGCGGCACCTCGTTGAACTATCGTAGCCTGGATATTGTTAGACACATATAGCCATAATAAATGAAGGGAGAATTACTTTGCGATGAGCATCCTGCCTCGCCTGGTGTTGTAGCAGGCGCTCCTTAAATTGTTCATCGCGATCATACTTGAGACGACTGAACTCCTGAGGAGTATGAACGCTCCGTTGCTGCGCAGGTTGTTGACTCTCGTTGGCTTTGCGTAGAGCAGCCATGCCGGCAGCCTGTTGCTGTTTCGCGGTAGTAGTCTCACGCTTCTTGGCTAGCTTGCGCATGGCATCGACTAGAGTAAGATGCTTTTGATTGCGACGACGCTCAACTCGCACACTTGATGTGGTTCGTCGTCTCGGGGGTGGTTGGATCTGCCCATTGGCTATTGCTTGGGGTTGTACAGCAGCAGCCTGAGCCATAACACTTCGATTGGCCGCTTCAATTCGAGTATTGTATGCTCTGAAATAGTGAGTCTTCTGCATATCTGAGGGTAAGCCCTCGAGATAGATCCAACGTTCAAAGCACTCCCAAGGGGTTCGGCGCTCTGCACCTGCCGAAAACATAGATTTGCTTGTCAGAATGCTGGAAATCAGTGACCAGTTATATGAATACTCCCGGACGAGCGTCTTTACTTCGTTGTCCTCATCCCATGTCCACTGAGAAGCAACCCGACTCTCGAAGAAGCTCTGTAATGGCATTGGGAATTCCGAAGGGGGGCGGAATTGATGAGATGAATGGATACGATCGCGGATATGTTTGTGTTGTGGATCGAACAATGCCACAGATGTCATCTCCGGAGGAACAACGGGTCTTTTGTGAGTCCGCTCCCCGTAGACAACCTCGTCTTCGTCGACGTCTTCTTCGTCGTAGTGGTAGCGTAATTTCTTTCTATGAGGCCCCTCGTATCTGAGTTCCATCTTCCCTTCGACATACTTACTGAGAGGTAAAGCAGGTCTTCTCCATAGACGGTCGGGATCAATCTCGGAAGTGAGCAAGTCTGATTGTGGTACTCTCAGAGGTGCTCCGTACATGGGAAGCTCATCGAGAAGCTTATCGGCTGTAGGGGATCTTCGTAATCCGAAGACAACATCATCGTCCTGAAGACCAAATATGGCAGCAGGCGATACGGTTTCCATGAGGTTAAGTCTAGGCTCCTCATCCAAATCATCCATAGGAGAGTCAACGCCATTCGAAGCGACAAGATCAGGAGTTGAGTGTGGAACATCCGGCATAGGATTATCCGGCACATCAATATTCTTCGCAGAGCCCGGCAGACCTGATGGCTCTGGGATCACTGCATTGACTTGGAGAAGTTTGCGATCTTCATCACTCGCCTCGACCCATTCAGCACAGTCATATGCCAAGTTCCTTGCAGCTGTCATTTTCCATTTTCGCTCTTCTCTGAAGTCTGTTCGCATCCACTTCACTTCTTGGAGGACAACATCCCAGTGTGTGGTTGGCCTGTTCGGCTCTGCGGCCCGTTTTGGCTGTCGAAGTGACCATTTGCCTGCGCTTTGTAGATGATAAATGCGTTTCAAAATCTTCGTTGTTTGAGCCTCATGGATTGGAATGTAGGCATTTGCGGTGGTGATTGTTTTATGGGCCGATGCTAATAAGCCATCGAGTACTGGTATTCCTCGTTTGTCGTTTGTGGCTGAAGAAATGAATAAAGGCTTCAAGTAATCGTCCTGAGCTTGAAACGCTTGAGATCCGCTGAGCATCAGAGCCGTATCGCTCGAAGGCTTGTTTGTCCTCCGAGAGAAAGTCACGGACGAAAGCTTGCTACGCTCCTTTTCTTTATTCACCAAACTTCGCATTCGGCTCCCGGACGATTGGGGGGTCGAACTTCGTGACTGGGCATTTGAGCCTCCTGCTGATCCTATATCGGTATTTATTTTTGCAAGACTCCTGTCCGAGTTGGTCGTGATATTAGGACGTGGTATTTCTCCTAATATTTCAGAGACAGATTTATGCCTCATGGCCCCAGAGGCAACTCTTGTCGTCATACGCTCTAGGACAGGGGGAGCTGCAACAGGAGTGGTTGGAATTCTCCGAGGTGTAGATGGTTCGGCCGAATGTTTTGATTCAGGCGCTGATTGCGCTGCTTGCTCGACAGGGTTTGCTTCCGTCTTGTCTAAAACCTCTGTACTTTCAAATGAGTCTTTAACAGTGGTGACTGTAACAGGGTCTACTTCCATCGCATCAATGGGAGTCTGGCTTGCGTTCTCCGAATCTGGGACCTCTGGAATCCTGGTGTCGGGTTCTTTAGCAACTAGTTCAGCAGGACCCCTGACAACGAACATCTCAACATCTTCAGAAGTTCGAGCCGCATCAGTATCCTTGACAACATCCTGTACAACCTCATTCGCTTCCTTGGTGAGCATATCGATTGGCGTTTGCATTTCGTCTCCAGTTACCATCTTATCGCCCTCGGTCATAGATGGATCGTCTGAGGTTCCTGCATTTAGTGATGCGGCTTGTTCTTCCATGCGCGATTGGTTGTCCACATCGGTCGGACTGTTTCCGAGTATCTCGGTCCGATTGACGTCTATTTGTGCTTTAAGTAGTCTATCATGCTCGTCCTGTCTGGCAACTTCCTCTGGTGTCGGGCGTAGCTCGGGTGGTGTCGAAGCTTCGTCGTCCTTCTCAGCAGTCTCTACATCGTATTGCAAACTCGCGTTATCGGGACTCGTGTCCGTCGAAGCGTCATGGAGAGCTGGTGTCGTCGCGGAGAGAGCGCCACTAGTCGAGCCAGGTGATGAGAGAGGTTCGGTGTGAATAACCTCATTTGGAGGTGGGTTTATTATCAGTAATGCCGCTTCAACATCTCCTTTGTCCTTTCTCTTCGACACATGTACTTCTTTCTCTTCGCGTAACCGTTCTTCCTGCACTTCTCTTGGTGGTAAATGAGCAGTCTTCGCCTGGTGGTGTGTATCGTGAGATCCTAACCCATCCACAAGAGGTTCAGGCAATTGTGCGGCGTCTTCAGCGGATATTGGCATTGTCTTTCGTGGGTCCACCCCAGGACTATTTGGTCTGCTTCCTACTTCCGTTCTGATCCTCTCACTCTCTAAAGCATTCTTTGGAACAACCTCGTCTGGCACCTTTGGTTGTGGTCTAGCAGCATTAGTAAGTGTCTCTTCCACGATTTCATTAAGGACAGCTGCGGAATCTGGAGGAAGGTCGATCTGCGAGCCCTTCGATGACGACCGCTCCATAGGAATAATCACTTGGGGGACAGTTCCATTCATGCCCGTTCCCATCATGGGCGTGGAGGGGGTGCCTGTGTTCTTTCCATTCGGCGTCGGCGCCCTACTCTTCCTCGACTTCGATCCATCGCGTTGGGCCTTTGTCTTCCGCGAAGATTCGGCGGTACGATTCTCGGGGCTTGATTTACGGACGGCAGTACGTTGCTTCGCGGATTCAGAACGTGTTGTTCGACGCGACGGGAGGTTGGATTCGTCGAAGAGCCTATCCCTGTGCAACTAATGTCAGCCAAACTTCGACGACAGTCGGGACTAGATGATTTCCAGGCGTGCATCTGGGACGAATCTTCATTCTGTACGTACTTTAGTATGTCGGTGACTTCGAGAAAGCGGGTTTCTGCGATGCATGTGGGGTGGGCGTCTGGCGTCCGGTACTGGGGTTGGGGTATAGGGCCTTCATTGTCGCAAACGGCAAACAGCTCACGCAACTTCCTCTTGCGCGAGAAAACAATTCCACTACCACCGTCAGCACAGTGCGAATATCTGCATCGATGCGCCTAATCGAGCGCTTTCGATGCATGCAAGTATCATAATTGATTTACCTGATTTCATTGCGTTTCGATCGCAAAAGGCGGGAGCGGTCGGCGGGCCCAACCTCACTCATAATAAAGCGACAGCGACATCCGTTTTTCGAGAAAACGGATGTGATGCCGAGGTTAATGGAGGGCCTGGAGACGATCCTGATGAAAAAATTGATGGGAAGTCGTGGTGTTGTGGTGGTCTGATAGATTTTGGTTGTCGTCTTCCCCGTCTGTAGGTGCTGCAGCCCTCAAGTTAACTTCGTACTGAGTTGCTGCGAAATAGAGCGCTCGCTTCGCAGACAGCCTACGAGCAAGAACTATGCGTCACTAGTCTAGTTCGGGACGTTATCCAAGGGTGTTGCCGAGGGGTGTGAAAGAGAAAGAGCTCTTTCACAACTCTTTCACAACATCAACTTCAACTTCAATATCAACATCAATATCAACATCAATATCAACATCAATATCAACATCAATATCAACATCAAGCATCAGCATCAGCATCAACATCAAGCATCAACATCGACAGCAACATCAACACCAAAACATCAAGATCAGCACCACGAATTCGCAGGTTCAGATCTCGATTGCATATACTCCACGGGGGGTGCTATGGGATTTCGCCCCAGCTACGTAACACGTCGTGCATCCTCCACTGCCGCGAGTGAGGAATGGTCGCCATCCCTTTGGAGTAGTCTCTCCATTTTGCAACGGCGTCTTCTAATGTTTTGAT
Source organism: Amylocarpus encephaloides (assembly GCA_019669835.1). Taxonomy (NCBI): domain Eukaryota; kingdom Fungi; phylum Ascomycota; class Leotiomycetes; order Helotiales; genus Amylocarpus; species Amylocarpus encephaloides. The sequence continues at coordinate 123,194 of MU251356.1, forward strand.
GAGTGCGACCCGGCCCGAGCCGAGTTGTTTTTCTGCCGATAAAGGGGGCGAACTCGTCCCTCAAGTCCTCAACCTATAACATCTTCTCTATCACAGTCGTGGTTCGGCTTTGGTCTGGCATCTGGGATAATCATATCAAGGTGGCGTACTTTTCGAATTCATATTGGAGAAATCAAGGCTCTGCGTTTCTTGCTTTTGATCAAGCATCTGCTGTATGGTAACCATATTTGGTACGAATAGCATAGAGGTACGAAATCTACTATGGTACTCATAATTAGTCATCTGCTTGATCAACACCATGATTATATTATCATACAAATGATAACCCGAATATAAGACACGGCATTAAAATGGCCTGGCTATCAATCGTTTGATTCGCCTTATACATGATCGGTATCGAGCATTTGGAATCGAGAGTATTTGGAATCTAGAGTTAATCAAATATATGTAGACTGCTCCTCCCAAGTGTATTCGAAGTATTCCTACTATAATTGTTAATATTATTTCATTAAATATAGACGTTAATAACCCTACTAGTTCTCCTTTGGGAGCTTGATTCCTACTTGCCTTTCCTCAACCTAGTGTTGAGCTCGATGATAATCAGGTATATCGGAAGGCTGACGTAGATTCCTTTTTTTCAATCGTCTATTTCACAATCTATATACGGACACCATAATCCAATTCTTATATTCCATGGTGTTGATGAATTAGACGTCCAATTGATCAAAAACTCGTATTTACGGTTACCATACAACACCCATGGCTTCCAGGATTATTCAGATTGCGATTAACGGTTGTCCCCACTTCGTGTTTTAAGAAGACATTAAAAAGTTTGTCTACGAGAGATTTATTTAATTCTTAAATCTATAACAGAGCATATGGCTTGAGGATGTTTGCCTTCCTTCTTATTAGATATGAGCTGTCCATTTTCAACTCTGATAGTAGAGCTATGAATGTCGGCCAACATTATCTCCACCGCCGTTGTCATTCTGCCACCAAGCGGTCAGTCAGCCGCAAGTCAAAGTTCTCCCCGCGTAGGTCGCGGCCATAAGTCTTGCAACGACAGGATTGTGGCGCACGCCACATACAGGGGGCTCGTTCGCTTCCTAAAATGGCTAATAATCTCCCCCTTTTTTGTCTATTCCATATAGAGGCCCACCCTCCTTTATAGTTTTAAATCCACTTGTGCTACCTTCTACTTTAGCCTCTATTATAGCTCCACGTAAAGAATACAACGACGGGACTCGAGTTTAAGTACGGTGTATTTGAAACATGTTTCCGCATTCCTCAACCACATCCAAAATACGTCTGAAATGGATCCATTCTCCGTCACTGTCGGCGTAGTCGACCTTCTCGAAACAGCCAATTAAGTCACCACTGCGTTAATTGACCGATACCAAGCTTTCAGCTCAGCGCCAGGCAGATGTCTGAAATCGCAGACCAAGTCACCATCACTGTGTGTGCTGGACTTGCCGAGGTTTTCGCAAAGGGTGTTGACCGAACGGGCCAACACAAGTTTCCCAAGAAGTTTCAAGATGATGCTGCATCTTTGATCAAACAGGTATGCATGAAGCTCTTCTAAGGAGGTCGATATCTAGGCAACCATGATGGAAGCCATGATACTATTGTCGTCAGTTCTACAGGATCTTCAGTCGTATTCAAAGTTAGTGACGGTAGATTATGTCTTAAAAGGATGAGTCAATCTTTGTTTACCAGATAGTCTCAGTCGTCTTACCAGGACTGGCTGAATGACTAGTGCCACAGAATCTTGGAGGAAATCGAGGTAATGATACCGCCCGGATCTCAGAAACCTGACTACACCGAGAAGCTTAAATACGCCTTTGGCAATAAGAAGAAGATTACTAAGCAGCAGGATAACCTCAAGCAAGTTCAACATATGCTAATGTTCATGGCCACTTGCTGGATGTACCAGCTACCTTCGATGCAACACGATAAAGGAGAGTCATCTTCCTCGTCCTCTCAAATACCCATGGGGAATTTCCAAGGCATGATGCAGCATATGCAGTTCAAATCAGCCTGAGGGATCCGAATTTTGAGAGTGCACAAAGCGTCAACTACGAAGTAACACTAATCCTGAAGCCGGTCGTGAAAGAATCTCTTTTCTCACGTAGAGCACGTGGAAGTAAATCAAATCCAGTAAAGGCGATGGCCAAAGAGGAGAAAATCGCATTGCAGAATATGCGTAGAAGCCCTTCTCTGCTAAGCTATTGAGTCAGCCTAAGGTTCTTCGTCAACAGATTCCAGCTTACCCCTGAAGAACTGGAGAGAATGAGATCGGGAGATCATTTAAGGGAAAGAGATGAAATCAAACTAAAAATACATCAAGCGGACCACGAGCTTGTCTCCAAAGAGGATGCGGAGCTAGGAGTTGAAAGTCTCATTTCAGAGGTACCCACATATTTGCTTAATTCGGCATTCCATTCCTAACTGGGACATAGTGGTTTCGAGATGAGACGAGCGACAGCGAATCTACTAATAAAACGACAAAATCTCCAAAGAAAGACAACCCGAAAGCCCGGCCAAGGACCTCCTTCGCCAATGGCACCGCTTCGACCGTAGTCGTTGACCGTGAGCCAAGTCCAGTCTCCCTCCCACCAAAACCACCAAAAGACTACAGACCGTATTCTAGTCCTAGCTATCCATTATCAGATGATCCACCCTCACCTCCAAGCACCCGTAGAGCAAGTTCCGATCGACCATACAAATTCAGGAGTTTCGACAGTCGCAACTGCATCACAGACGATACCATACTAGATATAATAGTTAAGACTGGTAGTAGCGAATGGGTTTTGAAGTCGCTCATCGCGTAAGGTGCAAAACTCTCTGTCGTACTATTCTCGAGAGACTTGTTAAAGTACACTATCCAAAGCCTGATGCTTCATGAATACCCCCACATGATGGGAAGGCATAGGGAGACTTGCGAAATGTAGACTGTCTACAAAGCCATTGAAGACCAATACACATATAGGATTAGGGGCATTTACAATAGTTCCCTGCCGTCGATGAAGATCCTCTAAAAAATTTGCCGCTAAGGCTGCACCCAGCTGCTAATGATCTGTGATAAGATAATTCAGCTATGTAAGTAAGTACAGTGGGTCGTGCGTCTCTTACGTCATGCGGATATGGGGACGGGACTTGGAAACCAGACGACAGCTTTAGGTTTTCATCAATTACTAGAACCTTATCGAAATTCTCGAGGTGCATGGGCATTGTTTACTACTTTGTTTTTGAAGGTCGATAAATGTGGATCACTAAGCGAGTCACTCTCCTGAGAATTGGAACTTGGCCACCTACAACCACGTGATCGTTGCAAAAATCTTACAGTGGCAGCATCGAACCTCTTGCTAGAAACTTGTAACATTTGAAGGCTCTTTAGTTGTATTGTGATCGTCTCCACTCCATAATTGCTAATATTTCACGGGTTCTATCTCACAGAACTTGGCAACCTCCGCTTCTGAGATGGAACGCCCTATGTGATGAATCGAAGGGGTTCTAATCAGTCCCCTTTCTTCGGAGTGGATCGAGTTGTCTGCAAGATCCCTTTTTAACACTACCACGGACTCTTCAGCAAGGTCTGCTACTCCCGGTCAAAAATGGGTAACTTTTCATACTGTGCTAGTCTAATTTACAAACAACGTCGCCCGCTTGTGGAAAATCTGAAATCACAATGACTATTACTCCATCAAGAATAACAATCCTGGATCCGGCTTGAGAATGTTTTAGAATAGCGTCGAGCAGCGAATAGAGTAAGGTATCTGACCTGACAAAGATAGGTGCATTTTGGAACTCTTGGACGACCTTGACGTCTGCAAAGCTTTTGAAAACGACCGAGATAAGTTGCGACAAAAGTTCGTGGGCCATCTTCAACTGGATCTCGGCTATCTAAGTATCACATGTGCCTTTGTATAATTGTTCATGCATCTTGGGGTGGGAATCGGGGATAACATTCATTATATTTTGGCGTTCTGGATTGTCCAGCTAAATTCTGAGATGCTCGTCAAGTTTGTTCGAGATTGAGTGGATTTCTTCTATATCCTAGTATAATGAAGGCAAGATGAATCCGATTACTCCTAAATGCCAACCTAGAACAGCAAGGACATAGGAAATGATTCATGAGAAGACGGGTTTGGCGTCTGGAAGCTACTTCCGGTGGGTAGGCATTTTAGGTGTGTAAGAAACTGTCCAATCTAGGGGCACGTTTGGGCTCGCGAAATACTCGAAATACTGGTAACCTGGATATTGATATTAAATACTCGCAACCCAAACGCTCCGAAATTTTCGAGTATTTATTATCAGTATTTCGGCCTTGGTATACCTAATTTCCGGTTGCTATAGTGACCTCACCTTAGAGCTTTTCATCGTTTTCTAGTCGTAGCCACCTCTTTTAGTATAGTATATTCTATTCCACTGTGATATTGCTACTATGCCACGAACTATTAGGCTAATAATGAAGGCTATGGATGCCGAATCTTCGTAAAGGAAAGCTTATGGTGAGCGTATTAATTAGACTGAAGAGCTTGAAGAAGTCGTTAATTGCAATAATGACTCGATATATCGAATCGGGAAGTCTAGCGGATATTGTATTTAAGAAGGCACACTATGCGAGTATTACTATCGAGCTTCAGGAGTCTTACGATCTATTAACCTTAGAGTTCGTAATGTGTGGTTTTCTAGTACTCTAATATTATCGCATACGATGTGACTCCGATCCATCCACTAACCTCTATATCATTCTAGGATTATTCGATTAATTACAAAGTGGAATGGAGCCTAAGGGTAAACAAATCTGCCTTAAAACCTTGGGTTGTGGCTAACAATTTAACAAATCACAGTATTCAATATCCAGTATTTAATAATTACATTCTAGGACCTCCGTGCCAGTATTTCACGTCGCACTATTTACCTATACCTTTACACTTCATATAGTGTATAAAAGCTATATGGCGACCACTCTTAATTAAGTTAAGTATACCTACCCCCTGCGTAAAAGAGCGTGCATTAAAACTCTACGTACACTACCCACTAAATCTCCTAGATATTTTAGGACAATTCTTTAGAATGTCCTCTAATTTTTTTTAGGTGAATAAGCTTAAATGTCCTAGAGAGGATATGAGAATGATTTATGTTCTCTTTTCTTAGATAGGGCTCTATGTCAGATCATCCGACAGTGCCTGGGTGTATGTAGAGTTTTGGCCCACGCCCTTAAATCTTCTTAACTCAACTCAACTTAGTAAACTCAACTAATCAAGTAAACCGTGATCACACCGAAGAGATATTTGCATAAGAACATAATCTCAAGAGACCACAGGGCCACCTGAAGAGTATGCCTTTATGATCAAAGTAGACTCCATCGTTCAGAAAGAAACACATTTTATGTTTTTCATCAACCGCTAAAAGAAGTAGGTCTACCTAAACGCCATGCCTAACCATGCTAACCATCTATTATATTCCCGCCATCAAGTCCTAACCCTTCGATACCAACCAAATTAACCCAGCATACCCTTCTACCGTCCCTTCCATTATCCTCGCCACCCAACCCTCTCTACTCCGTCGCACGGTACTTCTTATTGAACTCTCCCACCGCAACCCCAATCTTCCTATACAGAAAGTTTCTCGAACTCTCCTCTGCAACCGGCACAAATGGTCCATTCGTGCCTCCCCTCAACGTCAAACTCAATCCTGTCCTCTCCTTACTAATCGTCTGTATATCCTTAAGCGGCACATCCCACTCGCTCGTCAGCTTCTTGCTCTTGATCAGCATGATGCGGGAGTACGTCAGCATGACCACAACATCTTCGCGTGGGAGCTCAAGATGCGCGATGTATTGCTCGTTGAAGTATTTCCCGTTATCGAGTTGTTTGAGCCAGAATTGGCCGAGAGCTTCGCGTTGGGAGTAAGGGCGAACGATACCATCGGTGCCGATGAAACGGGTCAGGCGGACACGTTCGAGGCCGTCGCCGTCGAAGACGGTGGTGGTGTTGCGGATGCCTTCGCTGACGTTGGAGGCGAGATCGAAGACGCCGATGGCGGGTTTGGTGGCGAGGCCGAGGAAGCCTTTGCCAACTCCCTTGAAGAATCCTGCGACGCCTTCTTGTTCTGCTCCTTCGAGAGGTTTGCGTGCAAGACCTCCGACTCCGCTAGCTACGCTACTAACGAATGAGTTTGCGCCTGCAGTTACCCCATAAAGGGCATGCTTGGGGCGGTTCCTTGATCTTGTCATACGACGACGATCCTGGAATTGTTTGTCCATTGTTGCCTCTGCCAGTCCTTTGGCGATACTACCAGTGAACTTCGAGAAACTATCAGAGAAGCCGAAGACCGACTTCTTGACAAAACTAGTAGCACCCTTTGCGATTCCGATACCAAGTTGTTCTGGCCTGTCTGCCATGATGAAGCCTTGATATGGCTCGTAGAAAATATCGGCGACACCAGAGCTGAGATTGTTGAAGAGACCGACAGGATTGCCGAGAAAGTCTGCAGAGCCAAGAACTTTGTGGACTTGGTAGAGACCTTCTTGGGAGTAATGGTTTGATACATTTTGCAACAAGACGGGCATCGATACTCGAGCATTCTCGAGCATGAGAGCGTTCAGACGGACAGGGGCATCGTTGATATTACCAATAGCCATAGTCAAGACGTTCAAGAAAAACATGAAAGGATTTTTTGAAGATGTTTTGTCCTCGACGTTGACTCTGTCTGTGCGAACAAAAGACAAATCAAGCTGCATTGGCTGCAAGTTCAACAGCTCAAAGTAGATATCTTGGCCAGACTGTTCTTGAGTTGGCTCAGGAATGTCAAGATTCTCGTCACACAGAGTACCCTCGTGTGTCTCCGACCAGCTCGCTCCAGGAATCTTGGAGAACTCCAGGAGAGCGAGCACAAAATCCTCGTCAATTTCCAGAGTCATTTGCTGGAGTAGGATTGTGGCATACTTGATGTATAAGACGCCATAAGAATCGTCCTTGACTCGTGTCACCTGGAAATGCACAGATGGATGGGATTCTGTTTCTTGCGTGTTCTTGGGTACCACGCTAGGGTACAAGATCATCGGAAAGATACCACCGTACAGCTGATTATCTATCTGGATCCATTTGATACCGGCTCTGACAGTTTGATATAGCGGCGATTCAGAGTATTGGAGGGAGACATCCCTGAAGGTAATATAAGCAAGCTCTCTTAGCTGGGCATTGATCAAAGAGATCCCGAGCCCAGCAAGTTTAAGTTGTGCACGGAACGTCACCCCCATGTCTTGGTCTTTGACTTCAAATCCTCCAGCGACGCTGGTGGTAGACTCAGATCGAGACTTTTGCTTGTACAAACTCTTTGAGGCTTTGTAATTCGACAAAATCAAGGTCTGAGTTGGACCGTCTGCAGTGACATTCAAGTCAACGATCTTCGACTCTCTTGCACCTTGGGAGTTGTGAGGAGCTGGGATCTTCATAGGGATCAAGTTACCAATCTCAGCCAACTTGATATGCCTCTCTTTACCATTAGCATTGATAATCAGCTCTTTGACCTTCGCTGCAGGATAGTCCCAGGCATATGGCATGATGCTCCTTGGTGGTAGTCGATATCTGATCGGTCGCCAGCCAGACCGATCCTCCGTATCTTCGTCATCTAGATTTGGATTTGCTTGGAAGAACATGAATTCTGTATCGCTTTCATTTCGCATCGAAAATGGCCAATTCTTGGTCTCGGCAGAGAAATGTAGGAAAATCGTTGCATTCTCCATCAAAACCTCAACCCGGATCAGCTTCTGACGTTGCCCGGCCTTGGCGATCTTGATGTGACTTGTGCCCAAGTCCGATATGTTGAAAGGAGAAGACCATTGATTATTAACGCCCGGGAAACAAAGTGAGAGCTGTTTTCGAGCACTTCTTTGCAAGAAATGTAGTGGCTGAAGCGCTAGAGGTTTGAGTGTCATAAGCTCCGAGGAGCCTGGTTCACGAACGTTGATTTCCTCATTCATTTGATTCTTGAGCACGAATCTTGGTGCTAGATTGACTACCTTAGTCATCTTGTATTTTCCATCACCTGCTTCCACTGCGATGCCAACGTGGACTTCAGTATTTTTCGTCGAAGATGGAAGTACCACATCCACGGTGCTTCCAATAGCATCGAAACTTTGAGGTTTGCTCCAATTAGATTCTCCAACTTTGAGAATCGCACGATTCCGCTGGTCCTCTGCACCAAATGCGAACATATACGGCAAAGCTTTTCGTCTTTCGGCATCCGCCGAGTCTGTGTGGAACCCCTGGCCAGCGGCTGTCTTTGCACCCTGCAAAAGCGACTTTTGTTTGATGTTGATTTCGAGTCCAGTCTTGTTCAGAATGACATAAGGGCTATACACTGTGACTCTGAAAGCTCCACCACTGTCTGGAATCTTGAAGTAGTGTAGTCTGAGGTTTAGTGGAAGGCCTTCATTGTCTTTGCAGACCAACACCGACTCTTTTCGGAAGTCCTCTTGGTTATTTGAGTTAATGATAGCGAAGTCGCTGGCCTTGAACGGCGTGTCTTGCATGTCAATACTCATGAGCAGTAAGTGTGATAGCTCGACAACATGCACAGGACTGAGTCCACCCTTGCGAAGGAAGTTGGTCCAATCCTTCTTGGTGTTTTTGTCATAAATTCGATACTTGAAGTCATAGGGTAAGAGATTCTCGAGCTCAATTGGTGCAGAAAGTCGTAATCGCATGTAAGGATAGATGCTTTTGCCAAGTTAGTAGTCAATCTCATGTGGACAAGGGGGTAGCATACCTGCTGAGCGGATTCGTCTTGTCATAGCTGGCATGCAGCTGGAAGTAGAAGGGTGGCGTTTGCTTATCGTTCTCGCCTTTGCAAGTCATAGTTCGGGTAGGTCGCTTTAGCAGATCCTTCCAGAACAGCGACTCTGTTGACCATGTGTAGCCAAAGCCCTGGTCTGGTCTCACTAGAAGAGACTTCATGAATGCGGCTCCTACCGGTGCCGGGCGACTTTCCCCTGGTGCAATCTTCTCGATTTTGAGGAGATGGCCTTCTTGAGCATCAAATACGCCAAGGTCGACAGGAATCTGAGTCTTGTTTTCCACTAGAAGAGGCGATCGGAAGGTTATGCATTTGACATTGTCTTCCCCAAGAGTTACCTCAACCAGAAGGCGATGCATAGTTTGGTTTTTGCGTGGTCGGAGATTATAGATGGTCTCTCCTTCACGAGTGACAGGGATTTTGTTGATGCTGTCAAAGCCACTACCCTCTAGGCGGATTCCAACGATACCGTTGCTTTCCTCTGGAGAGAGATTTTCTCGCATCTTCTCCCAATCCTCGAATCGCCATGGACCTTCTTCTCCATCTGCTAGCTTAGCTGCCATCTGGTTGTCCTCTCCTGAGACATCAGCCCATACATGGATATCGAAGCCGGTGTAGTTTCTCAGACGGTAAGGTGCCTCAGATCCTCTTGGTTTAGAAAGTATATCTCCTTGCTGTGTCAAGAAGTCTGCTGACTTCGAAGCCAACGCGATTGATGCAGAAGTGACAGTGAGCTCAAGCATTTTTTCGGAGATCAGGTTGATTGACATGCAATCAGGGTTTAGCTCTTTGGACACTTCAAGACCAAGCTGCCATGGTTCAATCAAAGGCTCCCAGGCTGACTTCGAGAAGTTGTAAATGTTCACGAACATATCAATCTGTGTCCTAGCTCTCAAAGTGCTAGACCAATCGGTGGCAGTGGTTGTGAAGTTCTTGACGCTAACATCCAGTATTGGCAATTCGTGTAGATCACCAATGAGGATCAATCTCATTCCATCCAGTGTGGCGGTGAGTTTCTCGTGCCGACGTACTGGCGGTTTTGTCGATACCTCGTTCTTCTGTCGAGAAGGTGCAATTGCTGCTGCTTTGGTCTTCTTCCCAACTGTAGACAAACCTTTGCCACTTGCAGACCTCTGTTTGAGGCTCGAGTTTGAGGTTTTCAACTGCTTCGCCTTTTGGTCAGAGGCTGGGGTCCTTTTATCTTTGCTATAATCATCGCCAGAAAGCTCCGAAGCTCTGGTGACAATCTGGGTGGCTAACAGAATGTCTCGCAGAGACAATCGTAGTACGAGAGGCTCTATATCGATGTAGAAGTGGGTCGCGTTTTCTTGAGAGCTATCTAAGGACATCTGCAGGGAGAAATCATCAAGAACTCTCAAGCGACTGTCCTCGAATCGATCCATCCTACACAGAAACATTCCCATCTTCATGACCTGAAGTGTCAAGGCATGCTGTTGAGCAAGTAGAATTTGTTTCGTCCCGAGCACGATCGCTTCGGAGCTCGCGCTTGTGGGATTTGCGATAAGGATAATTTGTGCATTGACGACGTTCACCCGGCAGGCAATGCTCATGGTGGATTCTTGACCACCCTGCGAAGATTGCCCACTATTCGTTCTCGTGACGGTCTTTGAGCGAACCGGAACAGATCGTGATACCCCATCGGTCACGGCCATGATGGAATCATTCTCAGATTCATCTGGGGACCCAAATAAGCTGTCGTCTTCTTCAGTTAGTGGAGACTCGTCTACTTCTAACCCCGTCGTCACCCATGATTGAAGCGCAAAGAGGTAATCTAAGGCGAAGATGATCCGTGGGCTATCAATAGCCACTATAGCGATAAGGTTTCGCTCTTTGCCGCCCGAAATAGTGAGGCTAGCCATAAATTGCTGCACTTCTTTGTTCAGCGAGGTCATAATCTTGCGGAATTTGTTCGCCTCCTTGGTTCTACTATCCTGGATGGTGAAGGATTGGATCAATAGTTCTGATTCTAGCGAGCCATCACTCATCATACGAAGTTTGATCTTGGTGTCATCCAGGGAGAATTTGGACAAGCTTGATGCGTCAAGGTCCCCAACAGGTTCATCCTCCTTGGCTGAGATTAGCTCTAGACCAATTTTATGCAGCCTGAAAGCAAGATCGAGTTTAGTCCAGCTCTTTGAATCCGGTCCTAATTCTGGACCTAGATCAACAAGATTATCCTCACTGCTGTCATCTGACTCCTTGTCGGTTATGGTTTTGGCCTTTTTTAGAGTAGATGATGGTACATCTTTAGCAGCATCTGTGTCAGATGCCTCGGAATCGGAGGCAAATGCTGCAGGAACTGATTTGGAGAGCTCCAATAAAAATTTGAGTTGGTACTGGGTAATCCTGAGGTTGAAGTCTGTCATGCTGCCCTCGATTTCCATATCCGGTCTTTTTGACCCTGAGGTATGCTCTGCGTAAATCATCTTGAACCCGATGTCTACTTTATCAATGAGTTCAAGTTCTTCTGACTTGTCGTCCGAGAAGTAGAAGTCGGAGGTTAGCCGAACATTCCTGAGCCCTGCAGACAAGTTCATGACAATTGTGGAGTCTTTAGAATCATCTAATGGAACGAACTTGTTTTCGGCATATATCTCTCCAAGGTAAGCTGTGATCAAATCACGTTTTGGACGGCCGGCAACCATGACCCGTGGGAAGACAACAATAGGAGTCTTTACAATGACGTCGAACTTGATTCTATTCGCATTCTGCTGGATTTGCGAGGCTTGGTTGGCGGCAGCCTGCCGAGCGGCATTGAAGATAGCCTGCATCTGGCCAAACTTGACTAGGAAATCGATGATCTTGCGGAATGGCTCCTCAAGGAAATCCAGCTTAAGGGAACCGGCACGAAGATAAATTGAAGAATCATAACCGGGATATGATTTACCGCTGTCAGGGTCAAATGTCTCGTACCGGAAGTCAGCTAGATCATCACCTTGGATGGTAATAAGCTTGCGGAAGCTCGAGTCGGGCGATGCCCCTTGATTGATATCGTCAACTAGTGATAGATCCCCTAACTTTGCGGCTATTCGCAACGTCTTACCCATGACGAATATTCCCACATCAGCTTCATTGAGAGACAACGTCGCAAGGCGAATGCCATCGTTGTTGAGTACTAGTCGGATACTCTTCAAGTCGACCTTGATGCGAACGGAGCTAATATTGGGTGTTGCAGAAGCGTCAGGGACCACGACTTCCTTCTCTTCATTTTCCGTATCAAGGATCTCTGTAGATTGGTATGGAGGAGTGATCGCAGAGTCATTGTTTGCAAATGTAACAAGAATAAAGTCCAAAAGTGTCAGAAGTGTTTTCCGCGTGACTACCAACGTAATGGTGGACACGGCGACATCGATATTTACTTCGACTCCTTCATACTTGGGCATAAATTCTGGGGATTCTCGCTTGACCTTGATAATCTTCACACTTAACAGATCTTTATGATTCTCGGATTCGGTGTCCCTCGAAGACAAAATGGATTTGAACTCAGCGGGCGGATTGTCGATGTAATCGTCGAGGACGAGCGAACCCAGAGAAGTTTCAATCGCTAGGTCGAACGGTCTCACTAGAAGATCTAGGTCGAAATCTTGGGCTACAAGTTCTGCGAGAAGCTTATCTGGCCTCTTCTCTTCTGGATCGCTTCGGAAAAGGGAGCCCTGGAGACGATCGACTTTGAACTTGAGCTCAAAATTACGCTGCTGGACTTTTAGTTTTGCATCATCGGTCTTGTCTGAAGCATCCTGGAACTCCGCGTCATCGTCGTTGTCGGACTCATCCTTAAGGATGACAGCTTCCTGTGTAGCGAAGGAGAATGATGTAGATTGAGATCGTTTATGGGCCTTGTCAGACTTGGAAACAGTACTGAGTGTGCGCGGCTTCTCTTTGGTGGGTTCTTGCTTCCACGTCTGGACAGGCTCGTCGCTGTCTAGATTTGGAATGGCCACTTCAATGATTCGCATCAAATTTTTATATTTTTTGTCAGACGCGGAGACATGAAGTACTGGAAGGTGCCCAGATAATTTAACTTTTGTCAGATTTGGGGCCTTGGGAATGATGGAGAGTTGTACAATTAGGTCGATATTGATCTTCTCTACAATATGCATTGCTTGGGAATCGTCTCGTGATTCGAGTTGAGCTTTTGTCTCCTTGATTGATGGGCCAATGAGAAGTTGGGTCGAAGACAGCTTTACCAAGAATTTATCGTACATCAAGGACTCTAGACGTTTGTAATCATCATCTGTGTAAGCCTGCTTTTGTTTCGATTGAATCTCCTTGATAGTCTCCTTGTCGACTAGTTGGCTGTTCACACTAATGTGACCAGCATCGAGGATTAAACAGGTGGTCTTCTTGGATGTAATGTTCTCTGGAACAATGATGAGCGGAGCTTGGAGATCCAACTTAGCATCAATAGTCTTATGCTCCTCTAGTGCAAACTCGAGACCGGCTCGAGTCTGTTGTCTAAGTCCCTCTACCGTAGCACCAGCAGTTTCCATGAGAGCGCCAATGGACTCCATGTGCCTCTCCGGAGGTTTGAAAAACTGTATGATGCCGATGAGAAAGAGTGGATTCCATATGATCTCAAGCGGCTTGAGTTTGCCGATAAGGGCTATATCGCTCGCACCATCAAGTGGATTTTTCTCGAACTGGAATTTGAAGAAAGGATCTGTCTCTCGATCGGCTTCATCCTCATCGTCGGTGATTTGGAGCTTCTGGTCAGGCTTCTCCGGTGCATCTTTGACGCACACGATTTGGGTGAAGAGACTGTTTGGTGTTGTTCCATCATTGACTCTCAGACCGTCAAGACTAACATCTGCGAGAAAAGAGCCCGGCCTCTGAAGAAATTTGGCATGGAATCCATCGAAGAACAAGCCGAGAACTTCTGTGACGTTTTGATGTGGATCTCTTTTTAAGGTGAAACTACCAGTATTGAGAGACGCGTTGATCTGCATCTTGACAGTCTCTTTTGGCAAGTCCACACTTTCTGCGAGTGCTGTCTTTTCATCCCACTCAATTGCGTCGTAGAGTTCCTTACGCTGCTCGTCGGTCATAGTTGTCTCAGCATAATCCTCTTCCTCTTGCGGTTTCGAGCCCCATGCCCAAGCAACCCAGCCCTGATTTTGTTTAGCAGTAGCTGCCTTCTTCACTCCAACATTTTCCTTCTTCAGCTGGTTTCTAGCGAGAGAGCGCCAGAATCGCATATCCTCATACTCAAGTTTCCATTCAAGCTTTTCCAACTCCTTCGTTTCTTCGGGTGAAGGGGGCTCTGTTTGTCTCTTCTTTTTCTTGAACAATTCTATGTACCGTATGCGGTCATCTCTTCTCTCCTTGAAGTAGCTCCATGACCACCTTCGATTGCGTTCGTGGATTTTGCTCAGAATCGCATTACCAGCGAATTGGAGCCAAGCCTTTGGATCTTCCTTGGGCCGAACACCCTTGGGTTGTAACTTTTTGTACTCTTGATGCCGTATGAAGTAGTGAAACAAGTCGACCATCATCAGCGCGTCTCGATATTGGTCATCATCCAGAACCAAGCCAATTTCGTCAAAGATCAGTCCAGCCTTAACATGTGGCTTGTCGACCTTTCCCGATTTATCAAGCGCAATTTTGCCTTGGCCACTCACTGGTTTCAATATGAACTGGTGGTCCGCCACCTCTGGGTCCTCACCTCTTACTATCATCTCCTTGAATTTTGACATCATTTCATCATGCGAAGCGACCTCAACTCCTTCCACCTCTGCTTCTCGACCAGTTCCCAACAACGAGGTGTCAGTATTCCAGTATATGGCGAGCGCACCTAAAGTCGCTAGCTTATGTGTTGGGCCCGCGGAGTCTTGAATGTATGTAGGTTTCCATTCTCCATCGGTACTGACAGCACTGAACTCTTCGAGGGTGAGACCCAAGGAGAAAGGGTGGCCTGGTGCAGATATCGAGTCCTCGTACCGAACGTGGATATTCTTGACTCGTATTTGTAGATTGTCGACAATCTTCGTAACCAAACTTTCCGTGAAACTCTGGTTCTTCTGTTGTTCTTCCTGGCTCATGCCTTCTTGGTTTCGATCCTTCAGCATTTCGGCGCTGTCCAACTTCTCAATCTTGACAGCCTGCCTGCGCCGCTCCTCTTCTTCTTCGTCATATTCAGCATCCTCCTTTGGCGCCGCCAGCAGAAAGACATCTTCAATCTCAATCTGCACAGGCTGCCCTCGCAGATTCGACCAAGGAATTTTGAGGGTGAGCTGGCCCAAATGACCTTCCACGACATTTATCGGTAGCTTCAACTGGTCGAGGGCTTCACGCCGTAATTCGAGGTCGCGCAACTTCACGTCGCCTGACCATATCCCGACTTTCAGTTGTCCCGGGTCGAAGTTCCGTATGTACATGCCCAAGAAGCGGTTAAGCAACGAAGAAACTAGCCCTTCCAACATCTTGACTGTAGGGAGCCGTCACGCTAGCAGGGACTATCGAATCGACGTTGTTTGAAGAAGCGGGGTGTTCGCCCGCATTTGTGTATAATTTCGATGGTGTAGGGGAGGATTCGCGGTATATAGGTCGTTGAATCTATGTCATTGCATCCGTTTCGACGTGTCTTTAAGCGTCGTCATAACAAGCTGGGAGAGGATTGGTGTATTCGTGGCAAAGGCGTAACCTCGTAACTTCGTAAGTTCCCCGCCAACGAGCTGAGCTGATTCTGCGAACGGGGTAGCTCAGGGCAGGGCAAGTGTGCTCACGTTGTACAAAGGTTCGGTTGAATCAATCGCGTCGCTAAAGAATTGTAATAAAATTGAAGATGGGGAGTATGGTCCCAGGACTAAAAGCATGCGTTGAACCTTATTTCCTTGTGTTGTGTTCTGTACGGAGTACGTACTTCGTACGGAGTACAGCAAGATTACATTTCCATGTTTATGATTTTCGCTTAATGTTGCACCCGCAACTACGTCACTCAACTTTGCGCCCGCTCCAAGCTCTTTGAAGCTTGCTGCCGGTATTTGGAGAAAGATGCAAGCCTCGAAATTCGATGGCAAGTCCTTTGACTTTGACAATCTCCCCTCTTCTCTTCTCTCCTGTTATCGCGGAGACTTCACCTTTTTCTGTCACAATTATCCACAGATCACAATTGCACGCTTCTACCACGCCCAAAGCTCGCCCTTTCACCTTTCACCTATTGATTGGGGCACCACCAATTGCTTATTAGACGAGACTACAGACATTTGACCTTACAACTTGCCCTTTCCAACAACAAGCAAAATGCTTCGCAATTCGGCCACACGAGCGCTTCTCAGAAGCGTCCCAAGAAGCTCGGCATCACAGTCAAGCTTCGCCGCAGCTTCCTTTCAGCGACAATGGAGTAACAAGCGTTTTCAGAACCCCGCCGCACTCGCTCGTCCCACAAGAAGCTCATTCTATGCAACCGTAACAGAGCCACCATTTGACAAGATCAATGACAAGAGAGAACACAAAATTGCTAAGCAGGTAATTGAACCAGATCCAAAGCATGTCTCCGTCAATTCTAGCACCCGTACGATTTTTGAGGAACGGCCAGCACCAAAAGACGACGACGAGATGTTGCGAGGCATAAAGGTAGACCTTGCGACCATCAAGGAGACATTCTCTCTTGCCGAAGTCCCAAGAGAATCGTTGTACATTGGAGCAGCAGGCGTTCTCCCATATGCTGCAACTTCTCTCTCCACCGTCTATCTCGCATGGGATATCAACCATGCCCAGAGCACCGGGACCAACGGGGTATTATTCGACCCTCAAACGGCATACCAACTCCTTGAGCTCGTCTCTCCCCTCCAAATTGGTTATGGCGCAGTTGTAAGTTGCCCCGAGTCTTGACATTCAAGCCGTTTCCTCACTATGCAATGGCAGATCATCTCCTTCCTGGGAGCCATCCACTGGGGATTGGAATATGCTGGATATGGTGGATACCACAGCTATCGCAGATACATGTATGGAGTCATTGGTCCAGCAATCGCGTGGCCAACCATCTTCATGCCTGTTGAATATGCGTTGATCACCCAATTCCTGGCTTTCAACTTCTTGTACTTCGCAGATGCTCGAGCGACGGTACGAGGATGGTTCCCACCATGGTACTCCACATATCGTTTCGTCCTTACCTTCCTCGTTGGCGCATCAATTGTCGCAACACTGGTGGGTAGAGGTCAAATCGTTTCGCCTCAACACACAACCCTGAAGAGCCCAATTGACTACATCAAGGGCGATCGAGATGCTCAATGGGAGGCGTTGGAGAAGGAAGAAAAGGAGAGACGTCAGGCACTAGCGAAGGCCGATGAGGAGGAGGAGGCAAATAATGAGGAAGAAAAGTGAAGAGAAGTAGGGGAGAAGGTCAAGACGGTGGCCTGACCTTTTCATGGGCACAGACGCTGATGTCATCGCATTTCGGGTCAGGCAGGCATTGCAATCTTCTTTTGACGTTGGATCAGAAGACCATCGAGTTAGGATGATTAGTCGAGAAGACCTTTTCGATATTAGTTGTATGTGTGCGATCAACTTTACAAAAGGCGCCGACTCGGGCCGCGAACCACTTATTCCCGTGGTGCCGCTCGGCCCGGTGCCAAGCTCTAAACCGGTTGACGTTTAGTTATTCGTCCTTTAATCTCTAACACACCTGTTATTCTATGTAGGCTGTTTCGATGGCTTCAATCTTGCTCCACTATACATTTCTCTCCACACTAGGACAACTGATGTTTTTTTTCTTCCTAAAAAGAATGCTCCAGTCGTGTTGAAGGGTCACGTCCAGTTGACTGGCTCTCTTTTCATACCCTAATAATCTCACGACCAGTGACCTTTGTTAACGTCGAGCACGGTAAGTTTGAGCTACTTGCATTCTTAGATTTCGAGGTCTGATGTCGATAGTAAGTCCATACTTTTTCTAGAGGGGAGTTGATGAGTGGAGCTACTATGTTTGCAAGGTTCGAAAGATACCCCCTTCAACATCACCAACACGCCACCGTTATCTCAGCTATTCAGCACCATCCAGCATTTAATCATCCACAAAGCCTAACTGAATGCAGGTTTATGAACTTTGATGCAGGGCACCTCAAGTATCGGGCTCAAGCACAATGTATTCCGAGATTGCCTCCACCGCAAATGCGGCTAGCACTCGGCGTTGAAATTCCGAATGGCATTCATGGATGAAGAAACCGAATTGCGGAGATCTTGGATGTCGATCTCAGTCTTTTGCAAATTGAATGGGCGCTGTCAAACAAGCGACTCATGATTGACGGTACCTTGCCGGGAGGAATATACAGTTGAGAAAAGAGGTTCGAGAGAGGGCTTATTGACTATGAACACCAGCCTCGGCGACACATCATCAAATTACATGGATCACTCTACATACATGGCTTGCAGGTAAGGCAAGCTTCTAAGCGCGTTGCATTACCGAATGCAATGGCTAACACTTTCTCCTAGACACTTTCGACATACTACTAAGCTTGTTGAATTATTGGACCCGACATTCTCAACACCCATCCTGTTCCCAACAAGTATACCATGTTTACCGCTCAACTATTGTGTAACTCGGCTGTGTCGCCATTAAAGAATTACGGAACGTCGGACTAAGAGGCCATCGATTGCACGTTAGCTGTAGATCGCAGAGCAATGAGTATAGGAAGAGTCGATTGACCTTGAGGATTGCTGACATTCCTACCAGCACCTTCGACTTTATAGGCGGAGACCTATACTCAAACGCATGCAATTTCAAGGAAAACAATCGACAAAGAGCCTTATCCTCTTCCCGCCTCTCTCTTTCCATCAATTGTGGTGCTTGGATTGTGGAAAGAGCCGTCGATGATAGAAGGAAGGCAAAAAGCATTCGCACCTGAAACATGCACCGGTGGCCCTCCTGAAGAGACCCTGAAGAACCCTGAGTTCAAACCTCGATTAACAACTTGATTGAGATTCCACACATCTACTGATTCTACTCCGTACCGGTACATGCATCTCCACGATGCCGCGATCACAGCTTAGTCTGTCGATCTCTTTCAGGCCAGCGCAGTGGGGCAGTCTCTAAAACGGCGAGCCAGCTTTGCACTGTTTTCATCTCCATTCACATCCCATGCCATGGAAAGAGGAACTATACATCCACCTCGAGAAATACTGATTACACTAAGCCGAGTGGCTCACGGATTTCACCAGATTTGACAGCGGCATAAGCGAGATACGTCAATAGCAGCCAACCAGCAATGTCAGGAACAAGCAGAACCTGCTGACGCATCACCGCCTGACAACACATCTCACACCATTTCCTCATGACAATCCAGACCCACCGAGGAACCCCTCATAACCAGAAAATCTCTGGAACAAGGAAATGTTTTTCAGTCCACAACACATCCAGCAGTGGACGATTGTAGCCACAGACAAGTCCTTCCTGCAAGCCTCCCTTTTTCATCGCTTCGGCAGTTGCTCGGCAGCACGGAGTCTAATTCCCGACGACCACGTCCCCCCCCTAGAGAGGATCCCTTTAGACGAGGATTTGTCGAGATATTTGACCATCGGGACAAAGAATATTTTTGCACAGCCCTTCGGCAATATCATCCATCGCTCCATGCGTACTCCACGATGTACGATAGGATAAGGTTACAGACCAAAGTGAATCGGCATACCGCGACTGGGCTGAGTTGTGCCTGTCGTGTCTGGTGCTGGGTGCTGACCTGCATCATGTCCGGATCCATCGGAGGCACTGACATCCCTCCCTTACCAAAGCTGCCTATGGTTTCTGTCTGCGAATTGGGAGGAAGGCCTGTTTGCGTGCACACGACACCCATTTGCATCATGATTTCAAGAATGCTAGCCATCCCCCGCATGACTCCCTTATATCCCTACCTCCCACTCTCAAATTCCTTTCTTTGTTCTCATTTCTTTGTCCTCATTGCCCAAGACATATTTATACCCCCAGGTCCCTCGGCAAGCACTCAGGGAGTTTTTCGTCTAAAGGTTTCGCGAAATCAACTTGGTGCCAGGCCCCTTCAACAACAACCTCCCACGTGCCGGCCCCATTCCACACATCTATGCCTCTCGATTGTTCTGCAAACATGCCTTCAATGACTGCACCGGCCTCGTTTCTACGCACTTCTTCGCCGCATCGCAGACTCCTAGGGTCGAGAAGGTCGTCCTCCCAATCGTCAGGTTCCCCTTCTGCAGCTCACTCATTCCCAAGGGTTGCGCCGGTGAGCCTACCAGACAGTACCCTCTTCGCGCCCATGATCGGCGAGACGGACGCCCAATGTTGGAAAAGGATGTTAGCTCTCCAGAAGGAGTATCACTGTTATAATTCTGCGAGATTGGAGGCTGCAGTCGAGGCGGAGGAAAGGGGAGAGGAAAATGTCCTAATTCGTAAGTGGATCTACAGCGTATCCCAAAGGACCATTTCTCTAACAAACGCTCCAGCCTCAAGATTGTGCCTCATTCTACTCAATGAGAGCCTGAGAAGTTGGGTCGACGCCCACAGAGAAGGTCTCCTTTGTGAAACTTTTGAACCTGGAGCACAGTGCACCAATCCCGTTCAAGCTCGGCTCGCAATCAACTAACCCCATTGAATTCCGGGATCAACTTTGAAAGGCCTTTGTGGCAAACGGATTGTACATCTGAGGTATTAAGGGTCTCCAAATTGTCATATCATGGGAGATACGTCTCCCTGCTTTAGCGTCGGCGTTTTTCAAGGAGGCATACACTTTCCGAGGAGTTTTTTCTGCAATTCCCGGCATCTGAATGTCGGGAATTCGTATCCATGGGGTGGTGGTTGTCGTAGCTCTATATTCGGTAGCTAAACTAATGTAAAAATCAACCACATCATGTTTGTTTGTGTAATGCCTTGGCCTGTCTGTGAACCCGACTGTGACACTCTATACCTTGCGCATTGTCTCCGAGCTTCTTCTGCGTGATCAAGCACCGCACTCTTGCTTCCTACTTGGCATCCTGTCGATCTCCAGGTGGGCAGCGTCATTCTTGCGGGTTTTCTTGGGAGGCTGCGAACGTACATAAACTCAGCCAGCCACCTGGACAAGACACAAGCTCCATCACCTACGCTTCGCACGCCCATGAGGAATTGGATCTCGTTTTTGGCTTGCAAATCCATTCCGGATTCTTTGGGGTTCCTAGATCAATGGGAATTTGGCTACAGGGAAGGGGGATAGTGGGATGGGATCCTGGCATCGCTGCCGGTTGTCTCGCGGAGAAGGGTCCTTTATAATGCGGTTTGCCTTGCGATATAGGCAGGTTGGACCAGAGTAAATTCTTGGGTTTTAGCTGTCGGTTCTTTGGACAACCTCTTTGGTAAGGGCGGAGTTGGTGGTACCCATGCAGAGAGCATCACATAACTTTCCAACAAATACAGGAACCTTACCAAGTCACGTGAAACATCACACCCATCCCTCCCTCCATCGAAGTCTTCCGCCATTACACTAGCACGCACGTCTTATCTCTACCCTCCCATCTATCTTTGCAGTGTTCAGGACGCTGAGACATAACGTTCCTCGTGCGGCGCTCACATGTCCTATTCCTGAAACCCCTTCGAGGTTCTTATCTTGGATCCATACTCATAGATAAGCAGTTCGTACTGTAAATCGAACTATACGTTCGGGGTCACGAGGTCATGGACTCGCGCGTGTGACGGTCTCGTGGGTGTCGAAGAGTCTGAGTCTCGACGGGGCGTCCGTGAGAGTGGTTGATGAGAACCCGCGATCACCTTCCTACTAGACATGACGGGTTTTGCTAAATTTCCCAGAAGACCTGCGACACGGGCTCGGTTGAGCGGCGCGTTTACGTCGGGTGGATGCCTTGGTCCAGCTTCAGTAGGCTCCGGTTTGCCCATTAGGCTATAGCCAGAGCCGCTTGTCACCATCGAGCAACTGGAGAGGGAGGACGTGGCTTCGCACGGATTCTCGAGGTTGATAAGAGGATTTCATATGTCAAGCCGGGATTGAGAACAAAACCAATGCCACCAGGAAGGACAGGTAGCATTCTGTGATGACTTATGCTAACTTTCAATATCAGTGATAAGTTCTCTCGATGGATGTAATAGCACTTACTGAAAATTGTCGATTCTTGGACACAGCCCCAATAAGACCCCGTGTGAATTCTGCTCTTTTAAGAACAATCGCATATAATGTCAGAACCCAGGCATTTGTTCTACAGCTATCCTCATCGTCGAGGAGGTTTGGAACGAGTAATCGCTTAAATCAGAGAGAGGGGGTTCCTCGTCTCTCTTCAGGTCTTGATATGTTTAATGGAATTGTTCTTCTTGGACTATAGACGTTTAATATGTATACAGCGAGCTCGGAAGATAATCACATCTCGAGGTATTTATACGAAGGGTAAACAGTTATATTCTCACTACTTTATCATTCAAGGGCTAGAAGAGCATACAACCCCCCGGGAGAACCGAGGCGAGTTTATTCCCTCGTCCGGTCTCTGACTAATTAGCTATATTGTCCTTTTTAGGTAACAAAGATCGTATGCTGTTATATGCAGTGAGGCTTGTAACAACACGGGGGTACGTAGAGCAAATACTTCGACTCTTACTATAACCCTCTAGTAACTTTCCATGGGAATGAAAGTCGAATTCATTGACATGGACCGCAATTCTCCACCCTAAAAGCAACCCTATTTAAAATTTTAGACTCGGAGTATCTCCTCTCCATCGAGCGGGCCAGCCACTTGCATCGCCTCGGGATGCATCTCCGTTCATTCCATTTGCTTAGCAAGGAAATGATCGTTTTCAGCTCTAATCCCGCTTGCATAAACAGGTTCGTCGCTCTCTGGCCCTAGAGAGCTATTTCCTCCATCCCCCATTTCATGATCAGAATCATGGTTCTTACGATGCTCCTTCGAGGTAAGCTCAGTAAGTGTCGACCGATTGCACTTGAGCCATTGTGGTTTAGATCTTGAGAGAAGTTTGGAACCCTGCTGCTGGAGGTGGGGATGCTGTTGGGGATGCTCAAGAGCCAAGGCTGGGGGTCGCGGAGGATCTCGGCCTAGTTGGAGGTTGATGAGGATATTGTGAGGGGTGAAATGGCGAGAGGTAAGCGAAGATGGATGGGGGGGGGTTCTGTCCCTATTGCTGGCGGAGAGGAGTTGTTGACGGGTTGTGGAAGAGGTTTCGAAGTAATGGAGAATTTATATTTCATGCCCGCTAAGGTTAAGAGAGAAGTTCTCGCCTTTTATTGAGGTCTGCGGTTTTTGAGTTAATTTTGATTTTTATATTAGGGTTATTGTCAAATTGATAAAGAGGTTGAATGTTTCGTCGCTGTTATTGTTGGGGCGGGGTTGTTGATGGATAAAGGGAGGAGGCTTTGAAATGGTAGGAGGAATGGCTATTATGCCCACTACGGGAGGAAATCTTCGGCCATTCTCAACCTCTGTGGTTGTCGCCGAAATTGTTTGCCTCTCTGGTTTGAGTTGTTGGGTGGAGAGAAAGTTTTCAAGATGGTAGAAGAAATCGCTATTGAGCCCTCCTAGCAAGAAAAGCTTCGGCTATTCTCAAGGTTTGTGGTTGCCGCGGAACTCGTTTGCTTCTCGAATCTGACTAGTTGTGGTGGATAGAGGAAGAGGTTACGAAATGGCGAAAGAAATAGATTCTATGCGTGATAAGTTGGAAAGGTATGTGATTCCTGGTCTGTAGTTATCCGGTAAAACTTGTGAGGGCTCTGAATATATCTCACCGCCTTCCTCAATCGAGTGTAGACCCGTAAAGAAGTACGCTAGCTAAGCGAAAAATTCGTGAATCACAGAACTTCCCTTGCGTAATAGACATAAAAGAAACATCTCCTAGCAGCTCCAGCCTCTCCTCTAGACAACAACAACCACCTCCCCGGCCCAACGCCGCTTCTCTATCATAATGTCTTCGTCTACATCCAACAATAGCCCCAACACCTCTGCTACCCTCCTCGACCCCAAAACCTCTCCTCGCTACCCTAGATAGCGTCGTGGTCTCCAATGTCCGCGTTCTGGTTTTCAAGCAACCAATTAGCGATATCATCAACAGCACCAAGTCCTAGGGTTACGTCGACGCGATGATGCAATATAACCGTGGTGGTAATTGGGAAGAAGTGATCGTCGATCGCCAAAGCATGGAGAAGTCATGGGTGCAGCTCCTCGTTTAACCATATAAGTTCGGGACGACACAGACTCGAGATGAGAGACGGGGGAACAAGCCTCTAGAGGTCATTGTGAAGAAACAAGCTAGATCTGTTGAATAAGGGACTAGATCAGGTAAGATAGCACCATTGAGTTCGGGTGTCTGTAGTGTGTAGCTGATGAACCTTTTTACAGCGAAACGGCTCTTCGGCCGAAGAGTTCTGGGCAAAAGAACGTCAAAAAACTGACTTGAAAACATCAAAACAGCTGGTAAAATCCGTTGTCCCTCAACAAAGGCAATACTCGTCCAATGTTTAAGAGAATAAACAGATCCCGACGTCGCGTCAGTATTTCTCGGACGTGTTGATTTTTGTTGTCACGACGTCGGAAAGGTGGGCCATTAAGCGAAGGCCCCTTTTGAATGCACCCACCTCGCTACCATGATCAAGGGCTAGAGATCAACTAGAAATTACATCAAACCAAAGATACCACCCAAGGAGCCCTAGATCTCCAATCAATCCATGGTCGTGAAGACACTCACCTGTGAGTGACCTGTCCCTTGGTAACCGATGCCTAGGCCCATCGGACGCTTGGAGGAACAAGGTAGCCTTTGCCAAGCCGGTACTGAGCGGATTTGAGAGAACAAGCTTTGCCGGGGGCGTTTCTGCCGTTATGCACGGTGGGAGGAGCCCTAAATATTTGTTAATGTAGTGTGTGGATCAGTAAAGCCACACTGCGATTCGCTACACAATCTCTATATTGGATTCACCGAATAACCTTTATTGAGGGGGGATAGTCTACGAAGTAAGGCCTGCGTTCGCGAGAGAGATACATGGTACGGAGCAGGCCAAACGTTTTCCCCCTCGATACTCGAGCTCCGTACAACTGATCTCTCCTGGCTTCCTCGGGAAGATCCAACACAACGAATCACCTACCTCGAGCCTCAGCCGCGATTTGTCTTCGGGACGGATGTGCAACTGCTTTGAGGATTTTCAATGACGAAATTGCCCAGATTTGAAGCGGCGGTTCCCAGATCGGGCAGCTGGGACGATGTGAACCTCTTGAGCCGAGCCGAAGCTGTTCAGGGGGGGAGTGAAGGGGTGAGCGGGTCCTATGATGACGGTGACTACTGACTACTTCGTAGTCATCCACTTCTTATCCTCTGGAGGCGACAGACCCCTGGCATATACAAGTGCTCGAGAACTGTGTACCGAATGGTTGACTGGACGATGATGACGGAAAGCCACCCCGTCACCGTGGATATGGCCGTGGGGTTTCGGCAATGCTGTCCTCAACTGCACCCCAGAACGACGGAGAAGGCTATTGGAGCACCACTACCCCGAGGATGGTGTGGTGGAGTCGTGGGCGAAGGTGGAATGAGGTGCTCGAGGAGGGGGGGACCGGCCTATCGAATTCGAGGTGTGTTGCATCGCGGTAATCTTTGCAGACTTCTTGGGGTGGGAGCACCTTTTCTATCCGCTCAGAAAATCTTCCTGCAAGCCACAAATCGTGACTGCCCGATGATGTAACCTTGACAGCCTCTTTGGAAGTTTGGAGTGGCATGTCTTTCCCTTGGAGCCACCCATTCAGTCTCAAGCCCGCGCTACTCTGGATTTCCTAGCGATGGACTCCCAGAAGCCGATTATATATTGGGAATCCACCAGAAACAAGCTCATACGACGCGCAGAGAAATGGTGGTTGGCAAGGATAGTCAATCCTGCTTTGGTGTTTGACGGCCTTCGATGGTGGAGGTGGAGGCGTTGATGTTGACGTTGACGTTGACGTTGACGATGATGGTGTTGATGATGATGATGATGATGATGATGTTGATGTCGATGGAGATATCTCGGTCGACCCCGAGACGAGTCTGGAAGCGAGCTACTGCAACGGTTAAATGGCACTAGTCGTATCCCTGCTATCTCCCCCTCTCCGATTAACTTCCCCATCTAGCAGAGACAACTGACCTCCCGTAATGTATATATATATATATACACATATATCATCACCGTCTTCCACGCCAAAGGTCCCATTGAGGCTCTTACGTCGTCAATCAAGTCAACATGGCTACGCCCGCAGGACTTGCCCTCGAAGGAGGCGACCCGCGTAATGCTGGACACCCCGTCGCCAATGCTCATGGCCATGATCCCGTTGAATTGAACATCGCCAGAGTCGTCCACGATCCGAGCATCACTTTCGAGGAGTACATGCACTACGCCACCATCACTCGTGCCGAGGAGAAGCAGGCAGATGAACGCTACCGAGCTGCCGTGGGACCAAAAACTGTCAAGAGTGTCCTTGCCAATCGTTTCTCTACCGGAAAGAAAGAGGCTGCACTCGGCCAGCTGGCGGACGCTGATTCTCCGACAGACAGTCCTTCCTTGCGTGAGAAGAACGGCCTTGATGGAGACGAAAATCGTGCCGTCGTTCCAAGAAATCTAGGGAGCGTGACGGAGGCCGAGTGGAAGAATGCCAGCCGTGCTATCAGAACTGCGGGATGGACCAGTGCGTTCTACTTGATCACTACTGACATCCTGGGTCCTTTCTCAGTCCCATGGGCCTTCGCTCAGATGGGATATGGTCCTGGTATCGCTCTATATACGGTTTTTGGGGCGTTCGCCATGTAGTAAGTACATAACAGTCTATACATGGAATCTCAACTGACAACTTCAGCTCCGGGATGCAGCTCTGGAAGATCTTCCTCTACCTTGATTCGGATAAATACCCAATGAAGTCCTACGCTGATCCATTTTTCCGTATCTATGGAAGATTCGCACGCCATATCGTCAACGTTTTCCAATCAGTCCAACTGATCTTGACCGTCTCTGCGCTGATCCTCAGCAATGGACAATCAATTTCTCAAATTAGCAAAGGCAGCATTTGCTTCATGTAAGCCTCCTCGTATTCTCCCACCTAACGGACCGAAGTTCACATATCTAGCGCTTGCCTGGTCATCTTCATGGCCGCAGGATTTGTGCTGGGTCAAATCCGAACGCTGCAAAGATTCAGTTGGCTAGCCAATTTTGCTATCTGGCTCAACTTACTCATCCTGTTCATTTGGTAACTTCCCCTGCTTTGAAACAAGCAAGAGCCTGATGCTAAAGAAGAACCAGCATGGGTGTAGCAACACACTCCGAACCCAACTACTCCGCCGTCCAAGCCTCCTATGGTGAACAGTTCACCGGTCCCGTCAAAACCTACGCCGGCACCCCTCCCAACGGCGCTGCCACCGGCGGCGAGGGCTTCGTCGCCTCCCTCAACGGCCTCAACCAGGCCGTTTACTCCTACGGTGGTGCCATGCTCTTCGTCTCCTTCCTCTCAGAAATGCGCCACCCCCTCGACTTTTGGAAGGCCGTCCTCATCGCCGACACTTTCATCTACTGCGTCTACCTCTTTTTCGGCGTCTTCATGTACTCCTTCCAAGGCCAGTACGCCTTCAATCCCGTCATGCAGGGCCTCTCCCCCTACAACTGGCAAACAGCCACCAATATCATGAATATCATCACGGGGTTGATTGCCGCCGCGCTGTATGGGAATATTGGCATCAAGGTGATGTATGTGGAGCTTCTGCAGGACCTATTCCATGCCCCGCCTCTCACCAGCAAGATGGGGAAATTGATCTGGGTCGCGCTGGTGCCGGCATATTGGACCGTCGCTTGGGTCATCTGCGCAGCCATCCCGCAATTCTCATACATCACCGGCCTCATCGGCGCAGTATGCATCCTGCAATTCACATACACCTTCCCCGCGCTCCTCGCCTTCGGTTTCCAGATCCGCAAGGATGCGATGATACCCGGCACCGAGAGCTTCGACCCGGCCACGGGGACGTATAGCTTTGTGGATACGGGCATGACGAGGCTGGTTCGGGGGTTCAAGGTTAAGTGGCATTTGAATATCTTGAATCTGATTTACTTCCTTGGAGCGTTGACGACGGCGGCGTTGGGGATTTATAGCTCCGCGATTGGGTTAAAGACTGCGTTTGGGGGCGCGAGCGTGGCGACGAGTTTTGGGTGCGAGTCGCCGGCTTAGAGGGTAAGAAGTCGAGTAGCCAGATTTGCTTTACAATCTTCGAATCTACGAGAGCGTGATATTAGAGTGAGATACCAGCATCGCCTGGTAGTATGTAGTGCTATCTACTATTTAGTCGAGGGAATTACGGGGACGCAACTAGCCGTCCATGAGCGCGGGGCGGTATAAAATAAAGTAGGGAAAGATATCTAAAAGTTCACAGGTGCAATAGAAGGCGTGACGTAGATAGGGGGTGAAGATCATCCATCTGGATACGCTTGTCTATCTAATCAGCGCTATTACAAGTACACTATTTACTAGTAGCCCGTTCCATTCAACCCAAGTGTCGTCGACGCAAATGCAGACGCTAATCTATGCTATGCCCACGCTGTGCTATGCTGCCTGCCATTCATAAAAACTCCGCTGGGCGCGAACATAGTGTACAGAGCGTATATACCACCGCCGGGTGATCGCTCACCTTCCCAATGCAACGCCGTGAAAATGATGCCTGCCTCTCATCTATCCCAGTTTCTCATTTGCTCTTCACATTTGTACACTTTGCCCCTTTCAACAAAAGAAAACGTCCTGAGCATCGTTGTTCTACTGCATCACGCTCTGCCTCCACCTCTCCACCATATCTCTTTGTCCCTGATTCAGCGGCTGCGCCATCCCTCCCATACCCATGCCCATCATCGGATTCGGCGCCATATTCATAGCCATACCTGGCATGAACCCCATCGGCATATTCATCGCATTCGGATTATACCCCATCTGTGCGTATGGATTCGCGAATGGCATCATGCCCTGATTCTGGAAGCCATTGTTGAAGCCCAGGCTAGGCTGAGGGAA
The DNA here is from genome assembly GCA_019669835.1 of Amylocarpus encephaloides. Classification (NCBI taxonomy): domain Eukaryota; kingdom Fungi; phylum Ascomycota; class Leotiomycetes; order Helotiales; genus Amylocarpus; species Amylocarpus encephaloides. Next base: position 151,964 of record MU251356.1, read on the forward strand.
GGCAGGGGCGCCGTTGAATCCGTACATGTTGTTGTATTGTGGCTGTTGTTGGGGTTGAGGCTGTGGTGGTGGGACGATGCCGCCTTGTGGGTCGTTGTATGCGCCGTTTTTGAAACCACCGGATGTCTGGCGTGGAGGTGCGGGTGCGGTATGGTAATCGAGGTTGAGTAAGGTGCTGGATCGCCTTTGATCATTGAGACCCAGGAGTCCGTTTGGCTTGATGTGGTTTTGAGGTTTGAGGTCGGAAGAGAAGTCCAGGTTGAGCAGCGTGCTTGAACGGGTCGCCTCATGCATACCTAAAAGGCCTGTTGCTGGCCTCTCTTTGTTTGGACCATTGCCATTTGCTGCCGGGTGTGCTTGCAGGATATTTGCCATGCTGTGTCGTTGGTTGAAGGCAGGTCTGACCTCTCCTCCCCCGCTTGCCTCCGCTGCACGCTCAGCTTGGAGGCGCTTTCGTCGTTGTCCCAACGTCTCCTCCTCGAGGTTTGGCGATGGCGCCTTTTCTCTACCCTTACCCTTAACATTAGGCTTATCGAGATCTCCAAATTGACTCATCATCTCAGAAGCGAAATCACCGCTGATTGGGCGAGCCAGTGGAAGATTCAGGCCCTTGGCAGTCCCCCCCTTCTCCTTGAGCCGGCGGATTCGTTGAGCAAGAGTCTCCCCTTCCTCCTCAGGATCGTCGAGGGAATCAATACGAGGGGGAGGACTCATCATCGTGGTAGCTCGAGGCATTGGCCGACCCGTAATCCTCTCTCGTCGCTTGCTCAATGGCTCGTTATCTTCCATCTCGCGCTTTTCCAGTAATCCAATAGGCCGGTTCATGTCTTGCGCCTTCTTCGAGTAGAGAACTGCAAGTGGCACGTCATCATTACTTGATTCGCCGTCATCCTGTTGCTGATTCGAGGTTTCCCATGCTAGATTAATCTTCTTCTGCTTTCTTGTTGACTGTTCCACCTGTGCAACCGCATCAAGTTGAAGTAGCGTCGAATGCATACCATTGGGATATGCTTGGTATAGATTCCGCGTGCGCAACTTTTGCTGTTGCTTGCGAATTTGCAGTTCCGCAAGAAGTGTGGTTGGAGGGCCGTGGTAGACTTCATCCTCGGGTTGTTCATCGTCTGCTTCGGACTCGTCCTCTTCGCCCTCCACAGCCTCTTCATTTTCACCGTATTCCCCACTGCCAATTCTATGTGCATCGCCAGATTCAGAAAGATCGGCCCGAGACGTATCCTTGCCTTCATACTCCTCCTCATCGTCTAACGTCATTCTTGGTTTGGCTGTAGGTGTCTCCCCCATTCCAGACATTGTAGTGGAACGCTTCTTCTCCTTCTCTGTGTCTAGTAACGTTTGGCTACTTGCTCGTCGACCACGGAGTAAATTGAAGGAACTCGTTCGTCGCTTGTGTTGTGTCTCAAGCAATTGAGTACTGCTTCTATTGTGTCCTTTTGGTTTTCCATATACCTCTGATCCAAGTTGGCCAGCAAACGCATGGTCGGTAAAAGCACTGACTGGCGCGTGGGCGGAAGCGTCGAGAATGGAGTCTAGCGTAGCCACAGCGGATTGTTCCTTCAACTCTACGGTCTGCGGCGGGGCTGGTAGGTCGAAGAATGCACTAGCTCTCAATTGGGGAGGCAAGTGAGATAAATCTTGTGTATGCCTCCTTCCGCCCATTGTCGCTCTCTGGTGCTGGGGCAGATACTCCTGTGACTGAACGCCTTCGTCTTCTGCTAAAGCTGGCTCGTCCTCTAGCACATCTGGAAGCCATATAGCGGACTGTCGAGCGGCTGGGGGGATGTTACTCAAGACCTGTGATCTTCTCTTGTTTCTTGCCATTGAGGAAGCAGCTTTCGATAACTTTTGAGGCAAATTCAGCATCATTGGGACAGGTGCTGGATAATAAACCATTTGCTGCCCAGTACCCGGATCCGCATATGATTGAGGTCTAGCCATTGAAAGTCTATTGCCTGAAGACACTCTTCTCTGTGGATGGTCCAATAAATCTCCTCCTGACACTGATCTCCGGTGTTGTGGGGGCGGGTCGTGGGAGACTTCTGTGAATCGTGCATCCATGTCTTCTTCGAAATGCGCGTGAAGTGGTGGTTTTGGCGCTTCAATTGGGGCTTGTATAGGTCCCGTGTGGACACCGTCAAACCCCTCAAAGATAGAGTTCGTAGGCTCGATCGTGTGCGTCGAAAGGGGCGTGGGAGGGCGGTCTTCGTATGGTTGGTGATATTCGACATATGCGGCTGCATCCGTGTGTGAGAATTGGTCCGTCACAGGTTTCGTGAGGGTGGTGGCATATTCGTCCCGCTCGTCGATTGAGGCCGCCTGCACCACTACTGGAGACGTCGATATGGCGGGAGTGGTACTGCCCACGAAAGAATCCAGTGGTCTCCCCTCCATCTCTGGCTCCGGTCGAGAGCCAAGTCTTGACCCCTTTGAGGCCGATCGCATCCTTCCTCCTCCTCCTGCTGAAAACGACCCGCCTGAAGACATCATGAAGCCCGCAGGCGAGTATCCGCCGGACCGCGCTGCTGAATTGACTTCGACGATTGATGATGCGTTCGACATCTGGCGTGATCTGCCAAGTAAGGAGGATTTGCGACTGTCGGATCGTTTCTGCTCATCGTGAAGGTCCTTGATGGCATTATCGATGGAGGAGGTCATGCTCAGTCTTTCTGCGGTCCGCTCTAAATGCTCAATGTTCCCGGAGTATGCGCCCTGCAAAACCTGCAAGTCGGGAGTTGGATGTCTCAATGCTGTCGCACGACCAGAAGCAGTTCGGACAATCGGAGCTGATGTTTTCGATAGCGCAAAACCTAAATCAGCAGTTGTGGCTGGACTGCGGGCGTTTCGTGGGAGTGGACGGTGCAAAGGTACGGATGGAGATGGAGATGGAGCTGGCGCTGGAGCAGCTCTCGTATTGACCTTGGGTGAGGAGGCTCTAGCAGATTCGCTTGGTGAGGAATCCTTGTGTTTATCGAATGAAAATGTCGGCGAACTTCTTGCATTGTCTGCGAAATCGTCTCCGTCTACCATATCATAACTGCCACTTGTCTTTGTGCTAGGTGATGTGATGGACTGCATGAACTGGCTGAGGCCATTGGTGCTCGGCGAGGTATTCTCGTCATCAACACTGCTGGTGCCTGTCTTATGATTTGGATCGTCCAAAAACAACCCCATCGACGCGGACAACGGTGGCGCAAAGACCGGAGCAGCGAGTGACGGAGGAAGACGGCGAGGGTGAGGGTGGGAGGGAGAGTGAGGGACCGGCGCGGGCGAGGAAGAGTTCGATTCGTTGTCCGTGTCGTGGTCGGCCTGCTCAACCTGTCGGTATGACGGTGCCATGATGTGCAGGACGCGGTGGAAAGTGTTGCGACGACGGTGTCGATGGTGTTGCAACCTCCAAACAAAGCTGGGGAAGAAGCAAGAAACGGGAAACAGGAAACAGGAAATGGGGGCAAGATATCAGCTGGTTGGAAGATTCCAAGTTTGGCTCGCGTTGGCCTGAACCTTGAAGTTCATGCATCCAAACGCAACCGTCGCAGATACTGTACCCAGGAAGCAACTTGGGAATGGGGTGGCGGCGGAAGGCGGGAGGCGGAAAGCTGAAAGTGGCGACCATAAAGGCAATGGGGGATGGGGGTGGGGGATGGAGAAGGTGAAGGGTGAAGGGTGAAGAGGGGTGAAAAGGGGGAAAGGGGGCACGCGATAAATAAATAACCAAAAACACCAACCAACGTTCTTTGCTCTGCCGGTTCCTGAATACTTACTCATTGGTGGTGAACTGTGTATGGTTCTACGACGGCGAGGGCGGGTCTGCGAATAGCATGGCGGCGATCTAGATGGTTGCAACGAGTCCACAACCTCTGCCGGAATAGATTGGCTGATTGCAGACGCACCTCCACTAGGATAGTAGTGTTGATATCCACCAGATACACTTTGGACCGGCCTCGCTAGGTGACACGCAATACCAGAGATTTGCAAAGTGGATACTCTTCTTTATTTACTTTGCCAAGCCAACTACTTTACCAAGTTACTTTATCTTCTTTACCTACTCGTACGTACCAAGTTACTTTGTCTGCTTTGCCAAGTTACTTTATCTTCTTTACCTACTCCGTACGTACCAAGTGACTTGGTCTACTTGGCCAAGTTACTTTATCTTCTTTACCTACGTACCAAGTAATTACTTTGTCTACTTTGCCAAGTTCCTTTATTTACTTTGCCAAGCCAAGTTCCAACGAACGAGAGCCACTTCTGAGATAGACAAACTATTTCCCTTGGTAAGTTCGGAACCTTTTCGCATGCAGGAGTTGTGAGCCCGAGACTCCCTCCCATTCCATGATTCTAACCTGGGATCTCCACGTCGGAGAGTAAAGTCTTCCGCTCTTGGAGGGTTCCTCTGGCAAGACTTTTCATACCTCCGTATCACGCCTATCTCTGCTGCCGCCCAATCTGGACCTTGATATTACAGACTGCCAGGAACCGGAGATTTTCACGCCATCGACCGCCTCCACTGCAGATGCCGGCTTGCTTCCCTGCGAATGGCACGGGCTGTCTAGGAACGTAGTAGTACGGACCGAGTACACTCGGTACAGATGCCTCGATACGCCGCACGAGACTCGATCCCACGATAAGGGAATCAAAACATCGATCTCGACCTCTCAACATCGAATTATCCCGTCGTCCAGAAATTACTCATCAGCCTCGTGTTTGGCGAGTCGTACTCCGTACAGAGCATCGTCCAGCCTACCGCCCCCATCTATATGCATGGCCGTTCCATGGCTACGTCAGTGTTGGCCTGGATCTTGAAACAGATCGGATCAGATCGAATCAGATCGGAGCAAAGCAAAGGACCCCTTCAATGCTCGCTTCACACGTTGGCCAAATCTGTCATGATCCAACGTCCAACAAGCGAAGCAAACTCAACCGGTTGGAAAGAATGGCTACCTCTTATCTCTCCGCTGCTCAGCTTTTTTATAGTTTAGCCACTGATGCCAAGAAGTAGGTGCATATAGTACGTACAGCCTCCGGTACGCCCCGTATCTATTTGCAGCTGCAGTACACACACACACACACACATCTTCGTCGAGAACACCGATTCCCATCCTTGCGCCAACTAACCAACCCAACTCCAAAACCTCGTGGGAATTTGGGAACGCACCAGGAGCGGAGTCAGAAACATGGCCTGAGATAAACAAAACTTGAGACGAACCCCCATGAATCAATCCATGATGGGGCATGATCCGACGCAGCCCAGTACCCCGGATGGGAAGCGACATTTGAAACCATTTCCCCGTTTACCCGCTCAATCTGTATAAAACCGCCCACAGTCGCAGGGCGGATCCTATGTTAATGCGATGGCCCTTCAACATTTCATCTCCTTACCAAAACCTCGAGATTTGCTCGCCAACTCATAAATCTTCCCTATACACAGCAGCATCGCAACGTCGCTTTTCCCTTCTTGTTGGGAAAACACCTCTCGAGAGAACGCCGTCTGCGTCAAGATGTGAAAGGCTGTGCCGCGTGATACGAAGAGGACGGAGGTCGTGATCCCACCAAGCAAGCTGCAGGTAGGCGGCCGGCCATGCGCTGGATGTGCGCCGGTATGCATGCAATATGTGGTATTATATTTTGCGAGTACCAAGTTCCTGCATGAGGGATGCCCAAGAGATATCCCCCCATGCCCTCCACAGGCAGGACTCGAACCCCCCCTCCCATACACGTTGCAATTGAGTTTGGATATCCCAATACCACACTGCCCATTTGATGGTGGAGATGTGTTGGCATTAAGATCAGTGGTTCTCTAAACCCCTCCGTTGCAACACCCTCCCCCCTTAGCTAAAACTCTGTGCCACTAAACGCGTTAGCGATGCCGCCATCATTGACTCGCTAATGCCTTCACCTCAAAGAGTCTCCGTCTGCCACTCAATAGACCTGGGACAGCACCGTTGAACTCGTCTTACCAGCAAGTGGAGTACTCGAGAGGAGAGATTATCTATCCAGAAGGAGGGTGGCGGTAGGCTACACAAGGGAAGTTTCTGTGGGAGGGAAGTGTATGTTTGTCGAGATAGTAGTTTACTACCGAAATACGGCAATTGCTAACTATGTGTGTTTGAGGTTTGTTTTTGGCGAAACATGTTGGGATTAAGGAGAATTGACTTCGTGGATGAGTGTGCTATATTTAGTGTTCCTAAGTTTATAAGTCGACCATTCTTTGCACTTATATAAGAAGGTTGAGAAGATGTGGAGGAGTAGATATTTATATTTAGATAAGGAAGGCTTGTCAACTACTTCTTCACCCAGGGTATTTAGCTAGGGTAGGACGTGGTTTTCACGTGATTTTTTTAATTAATAATAGTAGAAAGAGATATATACTATATTATCAGAGCTTAAAAGTAGTCCAAAAGGCCTATATCATATGCTAAAAGTATAGCGGCGGATATATCGAACTTAAAAGGAGAGGAGGGGCGGGACTAAGAATGCCATGTCACAGGTTCCTGGGCCAAGGCACTTCCGAGAAACAAGTTCCATACAAGAAGGTAAAACATAAACATTTACTTCCATCTCGCACCCCATTCATCACCAACATCATCATCACCACCGCCATCTCCGTAGTAGCCAACGTCCTCGGATCCAGGACACGACACCAATCACCACCACCCTCCTCGAGATAAAACGCTGCCGGCGGTTTCTTGAGTATTTGGATCGGATTTCGACGCGTGGCGAAAGGTTGTTTTGGGATATAGCATGGGGCTCGGCATCCGTCAACCAACCCATCATAATATATATATGCACTACAAGAACGAGTGAATCAGTGGCAATGCCCTCCTGGCAATATTAACGACTGCTTTTATCTCTTCTCTAATAAGCATAAGCCTGGAATTGATTTTGTAACCACCGCCGGCATGTACACTAACGCGTAGAAGAGTTATGAACATATCTGTCATGGGAAAGGCCAAATGGCGGCCCCACTCTTTCCGTTTTTATATAGCTGGGCAGAACCCCGGAATTAAGCTTGGTGGAGCGTTCTTCGCCACCTATTTACTACGTGACAACATCATTTTGATCGCTTGTCATTATCATCATTATGGCACACATAGCTAGTTATAGCAGATGCCAATGCAAATGTACAACCGAAGACCCCCTGTCCACTTATGTATCCGAAACCTATAAAGAAACAATGCAAAACAATACGACGGTACCTGAAGCCATTTGAAATTACTGCCTCGGGAAACCCTTCCAGCTCCTAGGCGCAGTTGTGAGGTAAATTTTTGCTACATGTGATATCAATACTTCACCCAAGAAACGCTATCGCCCTTGTTTTATGTTTGCCAGTAGAATCTGGCACGCAATTGCCAGGACCTCATTCGACGGGAGCAAAGAATCGACTAGCTGCAATGAGTTCCTCATCTCCATTGGCAAAGTCCCAACCGACGATGGTTGAGGTCTGACTGCAGCAGATGATTCTCCGAGCATCAAACTGCAATTTGAAAACGCGAGCAATGTTGTTGGCGGCAAGTTGATGAGCTGCAGGTGGATTTGTCGGCGCAGGTGGAGTAGCGGCCACAGCATTATTTGTTGGTGTGACATGTGTACTTGGAGCGGTACTGTTGTTCTGGACTGCAAGTACACCATTGTGAATATGGGCCTGTAGGTTTGTTTGAGTGGGAGATGGCGCTTGAGTGTTGTTTGTCGGAGGTGGAGTCGAAGAAGCGCTAGTAGTGGTGCTAGTGGTGGTGGTGGTTGGAGAGTTATTTTGTGGAATGACTGGAAGAGTAGCAATATTGCCTGTGGGTTGAGTTTGAATTGCTTGCATGACAATCAGAGATAGGGCTTGTTGCATAGCAACTGGCTGTGTTTGAATGACATTCGTGAGATGGTCATATGTAAGCAACTGAGGATGAGCCTGAAGTGCGCTTCGTAAGGCAATTGCACCTTGGGGAACGACCATGTCAATTAGGTGATGGTAGAAGTTGTTGTGACTAGCCAGGACTGCAGGGGTGACATTGCCATTTGGCAGGAAACCCTGTGGAGTTGTGAGAGTTAGAGGTGCTGAAGTATCTGCTATTGCAGTGTTCGACGCGGCATGTGCAGCTTCTTCTTGCCTAAGAGTATGCTGAGCGCGCCATACTCCTTCCTTGTCTCGACGCCAGATAATGATCGTCTCGTCGTAAGACCCAGACACTATTCTGGCGAACCTGCCTCCTCCACCCCCTGGGGGTAATTTGGCGCCATAAGCTGTGATGTCCTCCAGTTTCTTAGACCCTGCATTATTCGGACGTCCTTTTTGGCAATACATCTCCCGTGTGATAGCTCCAGACTCGACAGCCTTAAAGTAATCTTGGTCAATTCGTTTGGCATTTTTTGGATCGTCCTCGGAGCTGTATGGCAAATCACCGAAACCAGCTTGAACTGTGCGGACTAAATGCGTATGAGCTCTAAGACTTGCCACTTCAAGTCCAGTGGACTTGTCAAACACTTTAACTTCGTTGTCGCTACTGCCGCTAACAATCCGACGTCCATCATATTGCACGCATGCAATGCCCTTGGCATGCCCAACGAAGCTTCGTATGCATGTTTGATTTTTCCAATTCCAGAGTTTGACAGTACGGTCCCCGGAAGCTGATACAATCTCATCCCCATGTATTTGAACAGCGTTAACAGCCGCACCATGGCCTTCAAGGCATCCGATCATGGAGTAAGCGGTTTTCAGGAGAATTCCTGTTGAAGGTGATGGATTATAACCATAGTTGTCGAGGCAGGTTGCAACTGGGTTGACCCCACTGAATGCCCCTGAATATTCTGAGCCGGTGCTGTATAGAGGTCGCCGATTGAAAATTTTGATCGTCTTGTCTTTCGAGCAGGTTATCAAAACTCGCTTGTCAAATCTGACGTTCAACACAGACTCCCGATGGGCCTTCTTTAATCGTTGTATGACCTGCCCGTTGGAAAAGCGCCAAAGCACAACGGTGGCATCACTGCTTCCGGACACAATTAAATCCTCTTCTGGATCGGCGTCAAATTGAAGACATAGCACTGAGCCTGTATGTGCTCGCAAGGGAGCGCGGACGAGTCTCTGGCTGTTAAGGTTCCAAATTCGAAGGGATCTGTCTCTACTCCCGCTGACAAGGTATTTCCCGCAATGTTGTATTGTGTATATGCATTCATCATGGGCTTCTTCTAGATAATTTGGATGTGGTAGCTGGAAGTTCGTGTATCTCTCGGCTTCCCAATTGGCTTCTAATCTTCGCCTCTGCGAGAATAAATATTGCCAATTTAATTTCTTACGCCCATCACCACGATCTACCACAACAAACGACGACAAGTTTGTACCGGGTTTGGCATAGCGGGGATTCGTTCCCGGGCTGGATCCAATCGACAAGCGCTGAGTACGGCTAGGGAGACTATTAGAATGTCTGTTCATAGATGGGCTGCCTTGAGATGGTGGAGGATGGGTCTTCGGGGATGCCGATTGAATCTCGTAATTCGAATTTGGAAATTGAGGGCGGACATCATTTGGTTCTGTCGTGAGTGAGCCGAACATCGATGGCTGCGATACCATGTCTGCATCCATCATGTCATGGTCATTGTCAGATTGTAAGCTGGCCAGTATCCGTTGTGGTGTGGCTCTCCTTTTGCTGGCATGTTCATCTTCGCTGCCATAAGGTCTCGTCCTCTCAGGTCTGTCTGTATTGATCGCAGCCTCGAAACTTTGGACCTCAGATGGGATCACTCGAAATCCTTCTAATATGTATAATTCCTCCCATAATTTCCTGTCAAGTGCTAGTAGCATCCATTCCCGAGAGGCTTGAGCCGTGCGAATCAATGATCTTGGATCCAAGAAGCCAAGGATCTTCAAGCATATCTCTGCTGGAAGATACTGGAAGAAATTGATGTAAAGTCGCGGGCTTAATCTTTGGACGATCTCGCAAATGGAGGAGGTAGGAAGCTGGTCGAGGAGGCGCATTACGTATTCTAGATCGATTAGCCGGGACAACTTAGGAGAGCCTTGATCGTGGTGCAAGCCTACCTGTGCGCTCCGCGACCGTTAACTTTGCAGGGCCCAGCGAGACTGAAGGCACTGACATTACGCCTGCTGTCAACGGATCCTCGCTATAGCCTTCATCTTGCGGCGACTGTTCCCCATAAGCGGCCATTTCAGAGACCAGGTGGGCCATGGATGCCGTCCGTGGGGTCCTGGGGCACTCGAAACTGTGCTGCTGTTGGTGTCGTCGCGAATAGAGGCAAAGAGCGAGCGCGACTATGTATGTAGTGATCGCAATAGGACGGCGACGTTCGATATTGTTCCAAGGTGACGATGTCCGAGGAAGGCGAGGATGTACTGGGTCCACAACGAGGCTGAAAATGCGGAGAGTGGGCTTGCACTGCTGTCTGATACCGAACTGTAACTCTAATCGGGTCGGGGAGGTATACACGTACGACCAGGGGATTAAATAATACCAATTTATCTGGGAATATGCAACGAGGCAATTGAGAATGAGCAAAGTGGTAGGTGTAGGTATTGACGAATGCCCGATCGCAAGCAAGGACCGGTAAAAACGGGGAGAATTCGCGCCTCCGTCGCGATCCGCGTGATACTGTAGCCTTACGAGCGGAGCAAAACTCGTAAAAATACAAAGAAAGTCTAAGAGGAAATCTTAGATGCTTCTGAATCCTTGTACCGATTCACGCTTGATTCAATTAGGTATTGTGGTGGAATATTCAATGTTTAGTCCAGAACAATACCTGTTACCGAGACGTGGGTGGAGAATCAACAAGTTGCGCAACTAGTAGTTGTGGTTTGCAGTAGTACCCAGTCAGCGCAGCCTCAAGAAAAACAAAGCGGAGATCACGTGTGCATGGACCGGCGGCTGCATTGACTAGGAGAGGCTAACCTCCTTAAGGTTCTGAGACATCCTTTACACTCAACCCACCTCACTCACTCACCTGTACGAGACGAAGGGAGAGTTGATAGCATCAAAGGATCACCACCACTAATCCTGCCCACCACTTCCTTACCCCTCCCTCACGATACCCTCGCCGTCTTTCCTACACATTCGCCAGCTTTGGACACGTCGCCGTTCCTCGACGTCGAAGGCTCGAATGCCCACCTCGATTGCGCCCCTCCCCTATCATATAACGCCTCATGTCCTCGACCGTCGCCGCCGTCGGGATAGCACAGACCCATGGACCTCTTTCGAGGACAAATACTGCGCCTGTCTTCAACTCGAGCCGACCCTCAACTGGCCCCTCTGGCTTGAGTCAAACGATGAGCCATAATTCGAGTTCACGATCCTCCCAAATGTCGGCTCCCTCGACAACCTTCTCTTCCTCGTCGACGACATCCCTATCTACTATGTCGAGTTCTTCCACTCCAGTACCTTCTACTACGGCGCCCTCTTTAACCGGAGGCCCTGTGCAAGCGACGAACAATATCATCAACCAGAAAGCAGACGCGTCAAGATCGTTGTACCAAATATGTGTTGGCCTGAGGAGTAGACTTTTGCAGGTTCCGGGATTTGATGCCCACTTAAACAACATGATAGAGCAAGATGAGGGGGAGGATATGGACCCAGTTTCATCCTTGTGGCGATGTTTACGAAAAGGAATCCCATTATTAACAATATACAACTCCCTTCGACCGCCGGTTCTATTGCAAATTCCCGAAGGAAATCTACCTGAAGCGAGTTGGCCAAAGAATCTCCCTAAGAAGGCGGCATTCAAATTCGTAGAAGCGTGCTTGAAAGGGGAATTACATATGGACGCTGGAGAGCGGTTTGTTTTGACGGATTTGTTTGGAGACGATACTACTGGGTTTGTGAAGGTTCGTAAATCCGGTCATGTTGCAAAATCTTGTTCTTTGATTGTCTAGGAGCAGTCATGCACTCGCAAGCTCAAGTGAACTTGTGTTTTAGCCCTTCATTCCATCAATGTGGTTAGATCGCCGAGTCGCAGTTGTGAAGCCATCATGGCTCTCCAGCCGCGAATAGCATCAGCCACTTCTAGTCGACAATCACTCACAATTTCTTTGAAATGTGAATGTGACTTGTTCCTCACGTTCACCATCAAATTCCCCTGCAACAACAACCAAGTTGGAGCCACTTCAATCTATCCGTCGTATAACCACGTCGTGTCACAAACAAATATGATGAGAGGAGGGGTCCGCTTGCTAAGATTACGTGTACGCGAGCAGGTCACCCAGGTTATCAACAGAGTGCTGGATCGAGCTGAAGAGCGTGGCAACTTGCTTGAGATTGTACGCACAGATGTCCATCCAGATTCAGCTTTACCCACTGGCGAGAAGAAAAGCTACAGAGATTATGTAGTGGGAGAGTTGGTGGACACGGAACGGAAGTACGTTCAAGATCTCGAAAACCTGCATGAGCTCAAGAAGAAGATCGAGCAGAAAGGCGTTATCCCTGGAGATGTAGTTCATGATATCTTTCTCAATATCAACGCCATATTGGACTTCCAAAGACGGTTCCTCATCAAGATCGAGACGACCAATTCGCAGTCTGACGATCAGCAACGATGGGGCCTCCCCTTTACTAACTATGAAGAATCATTCAATATCTACAGACCCTTCATCGCCAACCAACGCAAAGCCGCCAACATCGCGAGGAGAGAATTTGATAAAATTGTCCTAGCAGATCATCCGGTTGTGGTCGACTTCAACACCCTCGATGGATTCCTCCTGAAGCCAATGCAACGTTTGGTGAAGTATCCAATGTTACTAAAGGTGAGCTTCTTAAATTTTGCCGATGGCCATTCTCTTACATTTCTACAGGACTTGCGCGACAAGACAGATGCCGATGCAGAGACAAAGGAAGATCTGAGCGCTGGTATTGAAGCAGCCAACCGAGTACTGAAAGAATCGAACGAAGCCGTAGCCCAAGAACTCCTACGCGAGGCCCGAGATGATATGGAATCACGTGTGGAGGACTGGAAAAATCACCAAATCGATCAATTCGGAGAACTACTCTTACATGGGCACTTCCCAGTAGTTAACGGGAAAAGCGATGCGCAAAAAGAAGTACGATCCCTCGGATATGTTTCAAATGTCAAAAGATTCCCGACTATGCGACGCTTCATGGATCCCACGGGCTCTATGCGCAAGGCGCTCGAGTCGACAGTGCGCTCACCTGAAGCCCCACCGGAGCAGAAGTCAGTCTACACTCAGTGGGAGCTTGTCTCTATGATTGATCTACAAGATGAATGCAATGACCAGCGTCAAGAGACAACTGTTGACAATCTAGATTGCTTCTTATCCGACATGCTCTTTCACGAGCACTCGAATTATCACTCAGAAACAGGTGTTCCCATTTTTGCTGCGAATTATGCTGACAAAATGGGCATTTCTGCCCCTACTTATGAACAGTACACGATCTACCTCTTCGAACGAATACTTCTTTGTTGCAAAGACGCGAACAATACAAACAAAAAAGAGAAACTAGTGGGAGCACAGAAGGAGAAAAAGGATAAGAACAAGAACAAGGAATCTAACAAGAACGCGAAGCTTCAGCTCAAGGGTCGAATTTTCATGACCAATGTCACAGATGTTGTTTTTCTTTCGAGACCAGGTAGGCCACTTTGCTCCAAATCCAATGACTAGTCTAACATTTACAGGCTCTCATACTGTGCAGATCTATTGGAAAGGTGATCCGGGAGTAGAGAACTTCATCATTCGCTTCTCAACCGAAGATGTCATGAGGCAGTGGTACTTGAGAGTTGAGGCTCAAAGGAGAGCTCACACCTCAATTGCTCCTCCTGGGCTCAGTCCAGACGGAACACCAACAGAATTTACCTGGATGCGAGATCATACTGCGACGATGCCAAATCCTTACGCAGAGCAGGACGATGATGATGAGGGTGATGAGTATAGAGCCCAGAGCTCGATGTATCCAGGACAAATGGGAATGACTCGAAACGCTTCCAGTACAAGCTTGCGGTCGAGGTCTACCACAGGTGACAGCAGCCAGTCGCTTGCTGGCATTGCCCGAGCTCCTCCCCCAAGATTTCCCATGGGATTATCAAATGCTCCTTTGAGTATCCAGACCCAGAACAATCCTTCTCCTGGTCAACGGATGGGAGATTCATACTTCTCGCCCGTCGCTGAGACGCCTGCGTCTTCTAGGACCAGCACGGCATCGTCAATGTTTCCATTCCCACGTCAAGGAACCCCACAAGGATGGGAAGACTATAATCGGTATACCGCACCCGCAGTTGCGCGAGCACCTTCTAGAGGTAGTCAGGCGTCTATGGATGCTTATCAGATGAACGGACGCACGCCGCAACGGCCTTCTCTTCCAGCCATGGCTTCTCAATCGTCACAAAGTGCTGCGCAACAACGAAGTCGCTCATATAGTACTCCTGACATCAATGCTCAGAATGGTGTACGACGACTTCCAAATGGTTCTACGAGTAGTCAAGTCCCTGCAGTACCAGGCATTCCAGCTCACTTGCACCCGGCATACGATGCTGGTATTCCAAGATCACAGAATAACTCACCTAACGGTCTACCTATGAGAGCTAACACGCAATCTCCTGGAGTCCAACGAGAACGCTTAGGAACTCCAAACTCGTATGCCAATGCGCCTCACTATTCAAGAAGTCACGCAGCCCAGCCTTCAACTTCATCAGACAGCCGAACGATGTCTCCCCCACTGAGTCTCATGTCTGGTGATGACGTAGCCCTTCCAACCCAACTGAAGGTCAAGGTCAATTGCGATGAAAATTATGTCACTCTTGTGGTGGCCTTCAATATCACGTATCAGTCTCTGATTGATCGTATTGACGCCAAGGTTGGGAGATTTTCGAACAATGCCATTGCACGAGGTACGATGAGACTGAGATACCGGGACGAGGATGGCGATTTCGTTACTATCGAATCCGACGATGATATCCAAATTGCGTTCCAAGAATGGCGAGAAGCGCAAAAGGCTCAGTATCATGCTGGCCAACTGGGAGAGATCGAGCTCTTCTGTCTGGGAGTTGAAAGCTAGAAGGATATAAGAATTTACATTGTGATACAGACTGATCACCCGAAGAGAGCGATTCGAACCGCATTTTCCAGATTAGTTTCATTCACGACCGGAGTTTATGATTGCACGTAGAGATGACGGGATGGCGGGTAACAATTCATGAATGGGGCCCTTTGCTTCTAAACACGGCGTCTAGGCGTCATCTACATATTTTTCTACAGAATTGGCGCCTCAATATGGCAGATGGGAATGCATGGCTTAAGGCCTTTTTTTTAGCATCGTTGATATTTTTGCTGCTGAGTTGATGGAAATATGGAATTAGCGATACACACCGACGAGTTAGCATGGAGAGAGAAAGATCGAACATTTAATTCACAGCATGACTTCCGCGTGAGAAAACTTGATCAGTGATAATGTCCATGACCAGAGTACCAAATGCCACTATCCCGCTTGATGTCTTCAAAGTCATGGTAGAATTAGTTGCGATCATGAGATATATAAACAACACATCTAATCAAATCATAGTCCTTATAGAAAAAGGGTGCCACGCTCCAAACCGGGAAAAATAATGGAAAATCAGCTGAGCTACATATTGGTATTAAGTATCAAGATCACCCATCCCTACAACTCTGACTCAAGTTGATTGTTGATCTAAATGTAGCTAACAACCATCGAGCTTCCAAGTCAAACCTATAGAAAGCCTTGGTAAATTTAGATGGTATTATTACAACGGAGTATATTTTGGACAGGCATTAACGACCAATTGACGGTTTACAAAAGACGAATTCACGGCCGTCGAATCTCTATTCCCCAATACCAAAAACGGCACGCATGTACCAATACATAACCCCTCCATCTATTGTACATCATGAGGCCACATGAGTTGAGTTCGCTATCGTCGTCCTTGTTGTATAGTTTTGTACACGCCACCTCTCAGGTTCTTTCTTCACTTCCGCTTCTTCGGTCCAGACATCTTCGGGTACATTCGTGAGAGATGGTGGTTGATTGTGTTTTTCTTTTGGGTTTTGGGTCTCTGGAAACATCGCGACATTAACATCATCCAATCCAACTTGAAAAAAAGAGGGAAGGGGTTCGCAGGGTAGTGAACGTACAGGCGTATCCATACACGTCCGTAACTGCGTCTCGAAGACCTGGCAGCCTGCCACATTGTATCCTGAGGATGCCCAGCATGCTTAACTTCGAATTAGCAAAAGTGAAGGTAAGATGAGGGGGGAGAATGGGAGGAAATGGCTTGAGAGGGGGCATTTACTGAGGACGGAGGTCATGAGCGCAAGACATGGATTTGCTTCTGACTGGTTTGGTCTGCGGACTCGTAGGCGTGGGAGAGGGGGGAGGCGCATGGGCGTTAGGGAGGTGGAACCTTTGGGTGGCATTTTGAATATATTTGATATTGAGCAACGAGGGATGGTGGTGAAGGCGAATGACTCTTGCTACATGCTCGCAACCTCGATATTCTTGACGATGCAGCATCAAATTGAATTTCGGCGCTAAGTCGGATGCAGACTAGCACTCCCGGCACGCGATCAACTTGACTGGTCGATGCGACCATGTAAACAAACCACAACAACTCAACGCTCATCCTTACAAAAAATCCACAGAACTCATGAACCGTGCCAATACACTTCATGTCTATACTTTGGAAAGACTTTGGATCGCTCTGAGGTTATTTATCGCCACATAAGAATTATTAATTGCCAGCGCGTTTTGCTGTCTTGCGCATATGGCGGGCACAGAAAATCTAGACGCTACACAGCATTCCAGTTTGCAATGGTATTCCAAAGCACAATTACATTTTTCGATGGTGTTTATACTGACATGGGTTGCTAGGGAGGTACATCAAGATGTCTTTGCGCCCCAACCACTCCCCCGAATAACGCGAGCCTACGAACGCGCCCCCCGATCCGCCCATGCCCCGCGTCTCCACGGCCAGAAAATCTGGAAACGACCCGGCCTGCATTCTTCCTCCAACGACGATAAGGAGAACGAGGAAGCCGTGCAGCTGGAACTTGGTATGGGGGGTGCGGGAAGTAGGAAGAAGGCGAGGGTCGTTGGCGCGAAGGAGGATATAAGAGACCCGAAGTGGCTGGATGATTCCAAGGCGGAGTTGAATGCTGGGAGTTTGGTGGTTGTGAATACGCCGAAGAAGAGGAGGTTGGGACTGGCGGTGCATTCACTAGATTGTTTGGGGGGGAGGAAGAGGACGAATGCTGGTAGGGCTGTTTCCCCGCGGAGACCACTGGGAACAAAGTCGGATAATGAGAAGATCGAGAGTACTAGTCCACTGAAGGGCAATGGAAGTCCACTAAAGGTTTATGAGAAACCTTTATTAAAGGTCTACGGAAATCCAACGAAGGACCACGAAAGTCCAGAAAAGCCTGCGAGACGAAGGAGACCTATGCGGAGAAGTCCGGGGAGGAGACTTACTTTTGTACCTGAGGATTTACAGGTTGGTTCTCACTCAAGGAGAGGATCCTTACGGCAGGTTTCTGTGTTTGAGGTTAAGGGATTGGAGAATGGTATCCAAAAGATACCAACCGCTATCGATAATTCTTCGCTGCTGCCTAGTACTGAGGAGCCATCACATGCGACTTTGTCACATATGGAGGTACCCACTATCAACTCTGAGCAAATTTCACCACTAGATATGGCATCACAACCCGACGAGGAAAGATTTACCAAAAGCCTAGCTGCGACAGCCGCTACACCATTGCAAGATTCAGCAAATTTGGCAGGGAGCAAGCTGGTTGACAGCGACCTAGGACTAACCGGAGCCACAATGGCATTGCACGAGGCAATATCGCTAGAGACGGCTAGTAAAGTGGTCGCGATTTTCAATCATACACAAGAGGCTGTAGAGTTAAACACGAGTGAGGAGGTGAGCAACCACGTTCACGCCGAGAAAGTGCCATTCTCAAACACTTCTGATACCAACCATTCAACACTGCTTATTGAGCAAATGGCCGAAATGGATGAGCCGAAAGTCGAAGACTCGAGCGTAGACGAAACCCTTGAGCTCGTATCCGAGATAAGATTCACAAACACGGCACCAAACAACCGGGAAAGCGTGGAAACGCATGTCGATGGACATATGAGTTCAGAAATGTCTCCGGAATCCACTAGCATGCTAGAGTCTTTCGAAGATGAAGTAACCGAGGACGAGGACGATAAAATAGAGGATGTTTCTATGGAGGAGCCAACATTGCAGAACTTCGAGGGACTCTCTGTCATCGATGAGTCGCCTGAAGAGGATATTGATGAGAAGACTGAGGAGGAAGAGCTGGCAGAACAACTGTTCGCTACTTCGCCTATGAAGTCTCAAGCAGCGCCACCTTCACCTAAGCTGTTCGAAGAAGAATCTACGATGAGCAGGCTTGAAGTGAAGGTCTCGGTCATCTCAGATATGGATCAGGAAGCCACGGTCAAGGAGCCCGAACTACCAAGTCAGCAAGTAGCAATTAGAACACCCGTGAAGGAACGAAGATCGTCGCGGCGATTGAGCGAAAGACCCAGTACTCGTCGGAGTACTCGAATTGCTCGGATGAGTCTTAGTCAATCCAAAGACGATGCTGCCGAGTCTACACCTGTCGAATCTCCTTCGAAGGCGATGTCGCGCGTTAGATCCTCTCCAGTGAAGTCAATGCGACCTCAAATTAGTTCGCCACGGCCAGATTCGACTATCCAACTGCTGTTCAACCAGGAATCAAGCAGAACAGCCCCTATAGAAGAACAAGACCCAATCGACCTGCAGGAAGCCGTCGTGGAGTTACGTGAACATTCTGAAGAGGTGGTTAGACCGGTCGAAGTGGAGGAGCTCGGTCATTCCTATCTAGCTCCTTCACAAGAACCAGACTCCCAGAATCTAGAAGATCGCAATATGTCAACAGACGTAGACGAAGTAACTCGTATTCAAGAGGACGTGGACCAGACACCCACAACCTCTCCGACAACTATTGAACCGCCTGCCTCCCACATGTTGAGTGAAGGCCCTATAGACTTCTCTGAAAAGCTACAGGAAGAGATCAACGCAACACCGGACGAGTCTCCTGAGTCCTCATTTGCAACTGAAGACTCCACAATTACCGAACTAGATGATGACAACCAGCAAACTACCACGTTAGAGATCGATGTGGACCAGTCAATGGATGAGTCCCTTGAGATACTTGAGCCAATTTCTATCATTCTAGCAAACAGCGACTCTATTAAAAATGGGACTGATACAACCGAAGGCTCTGCCCAGCTCTTAGTGGTGGACTCATCTGCCCCTGCTGAGGAAGCCTCTGACGATACACGTGTACTCAACTTTGACCATGATGACACCAACGTCCTTCAAAACTTCCTCGCACGCGCCAACGCGAACAAGGCTGCAAAGGCTCAGCGAGGAATACCCAAGGGAAAGCGCTCATTACCGCATTCGCCGATTCGCCTACCACTAGAAACAGAAGCTATTGCAGTCCCACCAGATGCTAGTGCAAAGGATGAATTCGATGTTGGACTTCCAGCAGAATCACCACAAAAACGAAGAAAGCGCAATCCCAAGACTGATTCCGAAGAAGATATTACGGAGCCTCAATCCATGAGAAGAAGCGGTCGGACGAGACTGCCTGTCAAATCCTCACTCCCGGCTCCAAACTTCATTCCCGTTCGCAGACTGGGCTCGGACGATACCACCGTCACACTCAAGAAGAACGCTGGCAAGGAGCTAGCTGCGCTTACTCGCAACAACACGCGTAAGAACAAAGCTGGCGCCATCATGCCGCTGGATCTACTTGCCAAGTTAGGAGAGAAGGAAGATCCAGCCACAAGGCAACGAGCTCTGAAGGAGGTATTTGATGAGAAGGCACATAGAAAGAAGGGAAAGAAAGGCAAGACAGTCATCTGGGCAGAGCAATTGAATCATTATCAAGGCGACCCTGTGAAGAATGAAGACGTAGACGACATGGGTTCCGATTTTTTAGAGGCGCTTGAGAAGAAAATTGAGGTAGTGAAGGAAATTTCGAAGGAGCTGGAGAAACCGGTGGACAAGGCAGAGAGTATCAAGGACGAGAAGCCAAAGGTCAAGCCAAAGAGCGTGAGTCTCGCGAAGATCGCCACGCCAGTCAAGAGCTCAATTCCTAGAGTGAGTATGAAGAGCAAGATCGCATTGGGCATGGCTGTGAATGGAACTCCGGCGCCAAAAAGGCAGATGAGAAGCCGCTCATGATTTTTGATGTAGATGACCGATCTCTTTCTCCTTGCCGGAGGGACGTTGCATTTGTTTAGAGTTTGGGAAAGCCTGGAGTTGGTGGAGTTTGGGGGTTAACTTGTCGCGTAGCGCGAAATTTGAGTAATTTGATATCCAGATTGAGAAGCGTGATTTTGCACATTTAGGGATTTGGGTCCGTGGCGAGATCATTTTGAATTGCTCGTCGCATGGTGGCTTCTAGGTTGTTGATGCCTTCACTTCCCCTCTCCACCGGGCATATCTTTTTCGGCGAGTCCAATAGCTTCTTCATGCCGCCATCTTCGCAGATCAAGCTCCCGTCCCTGTATTCTCTGATACGAGCAAGTTCTTCCGACGGAACAAAGCCGCTGCGTTCTCATGCGATGATCCTCAATGCCTCCCCACGATCTCCCAGATCTCCGCGTGAGCTTGCTTCATGCGACCAGTCGATGATCTGTGATTCTAGTCCCTTGGATCCGAACGCCCGTCCCAGAAATGCATGATGCCCTGAAACCCCCTCCACCGTCCTCGTCCTCCTCCTCCTCCCGAGTCCCGAATGTAGAAATACCGCTTCTACTCGAGTGACGACTCCAGCATCGGGACGAGATGAGGTCAGATTCTGGGTGGGGACGAGCACCGGATGATCCGCCGACGCTGCTTGGTCAACCATGATTCATTCATGCGTGCCCTTGAATGCCACCGTTGCAGAGTCGCAGAGTCACATCTCGGGCAATTGCCAGAAGTCTTGACTCCGGAGTCTTGAGTCTTGAGCACGTTTTCCAAATCCAGTCCATCTCTGGACTCCATGCGCAACAAGCGCGACGTCCCTCGTCCCTCTGCCGTTATCAAAAGCCCCCTTCTCCATGGAGCTTCGTCAACGATGCCGGCGAGGCCAGCCACAAAAAGCCACACACGAATCCCCCATCGTCAAGACCACGCGACGAGGCGCCCTCCTTCTGTGGCTTGAAGCCAATACTCCTCGCGCTTCCACCCCCCCCCCCCCCTCAAGAACCTTATCAATCTTTCCCAAGATCTAACGCGTTGGTGGCTTTCGCTTCCAAGGAGTCAGGGACGCAAGTGCCGAGTAAGCAATTTGGGAGACTTGGGAAGTCTCACCGAGTTTGTTGTTGGACCCGAGGCCTTGTCTGGGACTCGGGGAGCGAGATTCCAATGGCTGGGACTTCAAGCCCCCACGCCGTGACTGTGTGACTTGCGGTGTGCTGTGGGCACTGGGGAGTTACATCGCGTGGGGAGGAGCGTGGTGAACTTGTGATGATGCAGCTGTTAGATCTTAGTACTGTGCCTCCGTATTGGGGATGTTTGAGTGAAAGGAGAGGGAGTTTGCTCCGTGGTCGCTCGCCTTGCGGGCAATTGACGGGCGTTGGAGCGGCTCTGTTTACATGTTGTTGCTGTTGTCGTTGTTGTTGTCTTTGATGTCAAATCTTCATATTGGACTATCCATAAGGGTCTTGTGCCCCTGGTCTGTTGGGCGCTGAGCCAGTGTTTCACGATAAAGACGTGGTGTTTTTGAGTTTCAACCATCATGATAAGGTTTTCCCTTTGGGCAGAAGCAATTTCTTAGAGTTTACAGGCTAGGCAAAAGACTGCCTCTTTCAGAACCTTGTCAGGGGGTTCTAGTCGATCCCCCACGCCCACGTGCTCTGTGACGGGCGGTAGTGAGGGCGGGCAAGTGCCTGTCTGCCCGTCTCTACCGAGGACAGCTTCTTGTCGGTTTTATGATGTATCAACTTCGGTTGTCTTCGAAGCGCCGACATCGTGGAGTTACGGAGCTTCCACGTTTGGGAGGGTGAGATGGGAGGTGGGCCCTTGATTCTTGGGGATTCCGAATGCAACACTGTAACTTGCCGTTTTTGTTGTCGGATGGTTCGTTTTGGCGAGCGAGTTGTTGCCTAATCTCGAGAGCTCGTGGTTTGAAATCAGGATCCTTCGCTAGAAAGCTAATATTGGCTGTTTTTGTGCTGCGGGTTATGATATGCTATAGGCTTATAGCTCGCCTTCTTACAGTATGAGATGATCTATGTCGAAGAGGATGGGAATCCTAAACGCCTCGGAGCCTCGGGATGTATCTGTCTTCTTGAGTCTTGATTGACAGATCCATGCGGACGATGGAGAACTTGAGAAGGTCCCATGTAAAGAGCGCCCTCGTTGGAGCCCTCCGAGCTTGTCTCGGAAAATATCACGGTCTAGCCTGAGGAACCAATAGCTGAGATTTGCGTTCAATCCGAGACCACGGGAATGGGATGGTTTCTAGTGGAAGTATCCCTGAATAGGGCAGCTGAAGGGGCTTTCACGAAGCTCCTTCTTCTTCTTCGTCTTCTTCCTCGTCGTCGTGGATTTTCGGTGCGTCGGGGTTCACTCGGGGGCCCCTTCACCTTACTAACTTGAAGAGGACCGTCAACCGTGAGCGTCGACCTGTCGGCATGGCAGCCGTTTAAACGACTTGGCAAGTTGCCGTAAAATGTTACCATTCCTGTCGCGATCAGACTCAGATGCCTCTCGAGAGTCGAGGCTCGCTTGGGTCATGGAGGTAACTTTCTAAAGGGGGGGAGGCCTATTGAGGCTCGTACCGAGAACCCCTGTCGGTTACAGTTATTCTGAGTGCTCCGAACATTGTAAACATTTCTCCAGCAGACAGATAAGCAGAGGCGTGCGTGCGAGTAATAAGCGTTGCCAAAATCGTTCTCATCACGCGAGATTTCGATGGGACATGGAAAAATCGTACGTTCATTCTGTGACAAGCTAATTGTCCGGTTTCGCTTCACTTGGCGGCGCAGCCATCGAGTCTACCGAGACGCCTCCATCAAACCGAGAATCCTCGGTTTGCGATGACCCTTTAAATTCATCAAAGTTATTCACATTTCATCTCGGATGAGATGGCGCAATGAAGTGGTATACTAGACTAGTGTCGTTGCCACGAGGAGATGACGGCGAGGACGGGTAAAGATTACCCCCCCTAGTAAGGACTTACCTTATCGAATCCAAATGAACCCACCTGCAGTCCGTAGATGTCTCTGAATGCCGAAGTGGAGGTGTCCCTCTGGCAGCTGCAATTGCCGGACGGAGAGGCGGCAGAAGCAATTTCGTCCCAGCCTCCCAGGTCATGGATGAGGATTGTAGAGAATCGTGTTTCAACTGCCAAACTGCCATAGAACCAAGTGGAGCACCGAGAAACCTGAATTGCGATCATTGCCTGTTGGACCGGCAGGGAAGGCCGTTCTTTGGCAGGCCGTCTCAAACACGATGAGGTGGAGGTTGAGGTTTGGGCAGCAATTCTTCCAAGCTTCGAATGAACCGCTTTGCCATGCCTTTCAAGGTGCAAGAGCTGCGTCCAAAGACTCAACTTAGCCTTCAAAGTTGTTGTCTATTCTGCCAAGCGTTGATATCGTATATCGATATTCGCCGGCTGATATAGCATGATCTCTTCGAGTCTCGAGAGTCGAGTTCGTGAGGGGACAGAGAAACGTGGTGATCTTCCGCTATACCACACGATCTCGCATGAAGCGCCCTAGTTGCGACATGATCATGACCTACTGTACCTACACAATCTACCCTGATTCTACAGCCGTCGCAGACTGCAGTCGGCGCTCCGCTGCCTGCAGTCTCAACCCCCAAGTTACACAGCTGATACGTAGGTATCGCTTACGACTCCCCTCGTCTCCGGACTGCGTAGCTGAAGGTACGGAGGCTGTCCTGATATGGCGAATCACAGGCGACTCGTGATGCCCATGATGCTGAAGAATTCGTGACCTGGTACTCCGTATCGGACTTTCTACCTTCCCTTCTGTGTCGGTCTCCAGGACGTCTAGAATGCTTGTCATCGAAGCTTTCAAAGAAACAATAATGTGTCGGATTGGTTCTGATGGCAACGGAGGACCCCTCCGCGCTCCCATTTGGGTGTTTTGAGCCTTTGTTCAAGTCTGGCTGATGGACCCGAGCCATGGGAACTTGGGAAGGAATGACAATGGGCGTCAGCAATTGCGCCGTGTTGCCGAAGAAATCGAATGATATCTTGTCGATGGAGTTGGTGAATGATCGTCGAGTCAAGACTCAAGACTCTCGTTGACGAGACTTGGAGCTGGTAAAGTTGGAAAGCTTAGCAGGGGCTTGACGACGAAGCGAAGCACGTGCTCTACGATCGTCGCTCGACGCCCTTCCAAGTTCCCATGAATCCAATCTTTGTCAACGATGGTCACCTCATTCTATGGACCTACTTGACCTGTGGTTCTTATGCCATGAATGACTCTGAGTCCACGAGGATCATCACGACCTCATCAAGCAGACGTCAACGGTTGTAGGCTGTGGATCATTACTCTCTACTCGAGAGTCGAGCGAGTACCCCTATTCTGGTGTTGCTGACACGGTCGCTTACGAATTCCTCACCCATACCTACCCATACCTACTGGCGATGCAAACAATTCCGAATTCCGACAAGAGACGTGGTCAGGTTGCCAGAAGTCAAAGGTGGAAGCAGTGCAAGCAGTGCAAGCAGTGCCAGCAGTGCAATATTGGGAATCACGATTCTTACATAGGTGATCTTGCTGATGTCCAACAGTATCTGCGCTTGCTCTTGCTCTTGCGCTCGCTCTCGCTTGCGTTCTGCACTGACTTACACGTGTCTTTGCCTTTGCCGTTGTAATGCTTCTGCTGCTGCTCTGGCAGACTGTCATGCTCCTCTGGGAGAAGCTCTGGCAGAGCGTCGAGGAGGACTAGAGGAAGACTAGAGGAGGACTAGAGGAGGACCTTTCCATTTGAAGACATCAACGATATTCGGTGGGGCCTTGGGCAGCAGTTGCGGGGCATTTACAGCGAACCCCCTTCACTCGCCCCCTTGACTCTCTTCTGTACATACGGGGTATGTACGTAGGTTGTAGACTCGGAGTGGTCCCAGGGCAAGTCTGCCTCCGCAGCCAGGGGCGGCGTTCAAGACGAATCTACCCAGCTGCAACCTGCACCCCGGGCATTATTTACGCTCCACTGTCCACTACATATGTCCACTATTCGTATGTCCACTTGTTCCTTTTCCCCCTTGTCCGGTATCCAATGCCCCACCCTTCCCCCCTCTCGCCCCCTAGCGCAAGCCACTCCGTACCGAGAGCCACTCAACCAACAGACAACCGCCAGCCCCAACGGCCCTCCTCTAGTGTCCGACGACTCCTCTCCCCCTCGAGATATCTAGGTATAGGGGTGCGCCTAAGAGAGAATTTAAACCATTGCACCAAACTTGCCCAAACTTCCCCAAAGACGGAGTCCATTATGCTTTTCTGCTCTTTGTACCCCTATTCTGGTACTGCTACCTCGGTAGCTTGCGAGTTACACCTCTCCCTCAAGGAAAAGCAACTTTGCGGTTCAAGACTCTCTAATCGTCGCCTGTTAGGGGGTAACGAGTAACTTCGTAAGGAGGCACGCCTAAAAGCCGACGATTAGTTGTAGACACTTTGGCGTTTGCCGGGATTTGGCAGGGCTGGTGATTCATGGCTTCAGCCAGAAGTTAATTTTCCTTCGCGTCACATATGTCGCCCCATATGTGATGGCCCTGTGCCCGAAGTCGATATGTCCGAGCCAGCCTACTAGCTTGCTAACCGTCGACCCACGGCCACGGCCCAACCTAGACTAACTCATAAGTGGTCAGGCTGTCTAGAAGCTCAAGGCTGCTCTGCTCGCTGGCATACGTACGAGAAGAGTTTGGCCCTTCGTACTCCGTACTTCGCCGCCGCGAGAGCTACTGTAGCAAGCGAGTAAAGGACAGGCCCCCTACTCCTCTACCTCATAACCTCCTCATACCCATGTCAGGACACCGCAACCGCACATCCTCAATTCTCAATCCACAATCCTCAATCCACAAGCCAGTGACCAGTCCCCCCTCCCCCCTGCGAAATGTCAACCGAATCAGCCGGGTGGAACCCCAGGGAGATCCATGATCGAGGGGTGCAGTACTCCGTACATATGTAGTGCTCACGTCCTTTCCAAACGTTCTGGACCAAACCCAAAGAATTGCATTTACATATATGCATGCAGAAGATTCTCCTCCCTATCATTGCTACTAGCTTTCTCGAATCTCAAGTGTGAAGCGTACACACGACCCCCTACAACGTTTATCACAACTCACCTCACATCCCACCAACACTCCTATAACTCACCGTCGTTTTGTCCTCGCCAACCAGAGTGGTGCTTTCTCTCTCTCTGACGTATATTCTGCTGCTCGCTCTTGTATTAGTCGCTCCAAGCAAGAACATAAAGAGTTTGGACACCGCCTTGCTTCACCGAAAGGCATCCTCACGAGCAAACCTTACTCCTATTACATCGTTGATCGCTCGCTTCACACAGGCGAGAGACGCTCTCCATTCTTCGAGGATCCGGAAAGAAGAGGAGCCCCGTCCCCCTCAAGGCATCATGTGCAATTACACGCAAGTCGAATTTCGTTGTGGTCACGTTCGCTGGACTGTCCGAGCATGGTGTACCAACTACGAAACAACCCACATTCGATGTCCACCCTCAATCGTTGCCATTGAGTTCCGGTTCGTCCCTCGCTTTCACCCACTCCTCCTCCCTTTACGTGGAACACTCGCTGACCATTCTTCCCACGTAGATTAGATGAGTTCTGTGGTTCGTCACCACCCACCATCCCCTCCTCACCTCGCTCCCAAGAGACTAACAAACATCCACAGGAGACTGTCGAGCGCCCGCCATCAAGCCGACCTGGGTCCATAACCACACCCCGATCCGCGCATCATGACCGTCACGTCACGCAGTGGCCTTGAAAGAAGCGATCAAGAATGAAGATGAGAGAGCACCGGATGCACGTTAAGACGAACGGAGTGATTCAGGGCCGGTTTTCTCGTCTGGTTTGGGATTCTCGGCGATGGGCAAGGCGATCTGGGGTAGGTTCATGGGTTCATCAGCAACGGCGTCTCTAAGGATCCTTTTCTTCCGTCACATAGTCATGGGGATGGATTGCGGGCGGGCAGGTCAGGGGCACTCGCGGTGTTTTGGGAGAACCCATTCGTGCTTTTTCTTTGCAAACGTTGACGACGGGAGGGAGAAATGCCCCAATTTCTTTCTGGGGAGAAAGGGGGAGGGGGGGTCCTCCAAGGGGGTTTCCCTGGTGCAAATACCCACACCCCTCTCGAGAGCTTCCCCTTGGATGCAACCCTCTGGTTCTCATTTTTCTTTACTTCACGGAAATGGGCGCAGAATGAATGATCACTCAGCAGGCACATCTTCAAATAGGACATAGGATAAACTCTCGATTGTGCATACATACAAATCCAAAAGAATCAAACGTACCATCCACCACCCCCCCACCTGCCGGCTCTCTTCCGCCATCACAGCCTCTTCTCCACGACCAAGATGCCCTCATCCACCACCAGCCTCGCCCTCCTTGAGCCTATCAGCCGTCCCGTGTGGCAGTACAATGTGCGACGGACAGGCCCCCTCATTCCCGATTACAACGTCTAGATCCGCCGCGACCGCCAGGACGGCGAACGCCATTCCCCCCTCGCTATACTTACCATGATGCGGCGAGCCGAGGGAAGGCGACGTCGACGGGTCGTACATGTCACAAGTACCCGGTTGAGACATACATCGGCTTTAGCGTGCTCACTTTGTTGGTTTCCCCTCCCGAGGCGTCCACAACACGCCGGCGTGAAGGCGAAAGGGAGATATCTCGGGGATGTGCAATCTCGCTCAGCATCGGGCAGCGTTCCCGTCACACAGTGGGCTCCATGAATCTGTGTACAACGCCGCGGCTCTGCTCACGCCAACGTCCAGATCCTTGGGAGGCCGTCCACAGCATACTCGGATCGAGGAGCCTCGCAGACGGCGAGTTCCCGGGATCACGGGATGCCGAGGCGAGCCGAGTTTTCGGTTGTGGGAAAGGGGAGGGGGAAGGGAAAAGGGGGGAGGCCCCGCCAACGTGGGAAGGGCGGGGAGAACTGAGAATCGGAGAGAGGCAGATGCGATGCGATGGGCGGTGGGGAGAACCTGACATGGCGATAAGAATGTTGGTGTTGTTGGCATCAAACCCTCACACGTTCGCCTACGATATCGATATCGTCGTCTCGGGGTATGCTCCGCGACGCACGAATGCGATGGAGAGACTTGGGACCTCGACCGCCTTTCACGGACGACTTGTGTTTGCACTCGCGGCAGAGCGGCCGGCCAGTGATCACGGCAGAGGCCGCAGGAGTCGAAGTGACACCCTTCGTCGTGTGAGAAACATGTACTGTACGGTCATAAATAGCACGAACGACCCGCACATTCCGACAGACCCCCCCAGGTCCAATCAGAGGGTGGGAATCGATGGATTCTCGGGGTTTTGGGAGGGAGAGCAAGAAGAGTGACTTATGAGGGCGTGCATTTTGATGAGGGGAGAAAGGGGAGAAAGGGGGGAGGGTGGAGGGGGGGTTGCTTCTTTGTGTTACCTCGCGTACCCCCTTAACCCCTTGACTGCCACATTATGCAGGACAGACGAACGGCGACGGATGATAGATGATTGATGAGAGCTTCTCGCACGTCGTTTTAACCTTGTTTCGGCTACTTGGCTCGAAGCCGCCTCTCCGTGCGTGTATTGTCTGGTTTGTGCTTGCATTTGGAACTTGGGGTCTCCAGCGTGGGGCAGCGATGTTAGTCTTCGGCCGCGAATTGTTGGTTTGTCAAAGAAGCGTGTTGGTCGACTTACCAAACGGCGAGGATCGAACCACGAGAGGGATTTCTACGTCAACATGGAAAGCAGCATGGGACGGAAGTCTGACTGCAGCGGCAGTGTGTGGGGGCTAGCGCTTGCAGGACGCAAATGCAGATGTGATGTGAATGCGAACAGAGAGCTGTTCTACATGGACATACTTCATTCGGTATTATCCGGTCTGGAACCGTTGAACGAGAGGGGTTGCGGGCATCTTATCTAAAGCTAGGTATTGGGTACAACGTATAGTCCGAGTAGAAGTCCGTCGTTCTTACATGTTCCCAATCAGCGGAGATGTTGTTACGTACCATCTTTCTGCTACTGACAACGTAGACAACAGGCCATCTACAACGTATATCTCATATCTTATCGTTAGTATCCAGGATTAGCCCTCGTGGTCTGCTAAATTTGGCTATTGGTAAGTATTCTTTTGGGGGGGGGATGGGCGGATTGGGACCGTTCGTCGCCATGTCCACCCCATGTTCGTACATATCCTACCTCATCTTCACTTTTTCGGATTAGCTCGGGGATTTGATTTGATGCAGAAATCTCGAATGGTGGTAAGGTGCACACCCTCCAGCTACGTTACCAGAATTCGAGAAGTCGCTGTCGTGAGTGGTGAGTTGCAGAGTGGGGGTCATTCTAGAATGCCCCAGGGGTGATTTTAAGCGACATGACCCAAAGCCGAGATATAGGCAGGCCTTTTATCAACTCTCCTGTCCTTTGCAACACCTCATCCCAATCCTCTCTATAGAGCGGCAATACCGAGTTGGTATTGCCTATACCGGCTGACAACATACGAGCCGCGCCCTACTCCGTAAGTTGAGGCCGAGTGACCCCGTGCTTCGAGAACAACAATCTAATAAGGACTGTAGTCCCTGCAAAGGAACGTGTAATTGTGGCGTTTACAGCTTGTCGACGACCACTCATCACGTTACCAACCCCTGCTCAATCTCTCTAGCCGAGTCACCAAGAGACTTGTACGAAGTTCCGTATAGCTTGAAGGGCCGCTTTCGAATCCTCCATCCGAGTGGCAATTAGACAATTAGACCTCGAGACCAAACAGATGTCGAAGAGCGCTTCTTGCCACCATCACCATGTCAAAGCGTTGACTCAAATGTCGAATTGAGGCACTAAGACAGGGCGGGAGTCTTGTTTACACTCCGAACTGTGAGAGATCACGAATCGTCCGACGGCCAGGCAGCGCGAACCGTATTCCGCATCCCCGAATAATACCGTACCATTACACCATAAGATTACCTCCGTAGGGAGGAATCGTCGTGCAATGAACAGGCGACTCGCTCGCGGCAAAAGAGCGCACGGTCTGCGTCTAGGCGGTCTTTCGAAGACGTGGCGGGGATGATAGCAGCATCGTGAGCCTCCCCTTCGTCAGAAGTTCAGAACGAGTGCCCGTCCAGTATCGTGAGCTTGACTTCTCCGTCTTACCAACAGCTGACCGCCCCAAGCGGTGAGCCAGGGCGACGCCGACCAGGTCCTCGGTCCCGGACATCGTGACCAGCTGTTTGCCTCATCGAGCAAGTGTCCTTTATGCAGTTGAACAATAGCAAATGTGGTTTGCATCAGCTTTGTTGCCTCGATGCTTCCACGGACAACCATGGGGTCTAGATGCGGGGAAAGCGCCAATATTACAACGATCTATTCATCGGTCCTCCTGAAGAAAGGAGTTACGCAGATCTGACGCCTCTTCAAGGGATCCGTCTTTACGAAATCCCATTGACGTGTCACCACCACGTGGTGCTTACAGAGCCGTATATTTTTGGAGGTTTCTGTGTAACAAAAGGTTGATTCTCATCTTTGATCAAAGACATTGCGTTTCGTAATTGCCGCTAGTTTCAGACGAGGGGATTGCAGAGTTACATCGAGCAAGATCCCCGAATTGCCACTTCTGTTGGCAACCAACTCGTCAGCTAGGCAGCTTGTTCATTTTCCATAATCAACAAGAAAAAGGCTTCACGGAGCTTTCTCTATACGTACCGAGCTGCGGGCGTCAGGGCGTGGAGATGAGGGTTGGAAGACCGAGCACACTTTCGCAGGTGGCCATGGCTCAAACGGCAAACAAACACAAGTGAAGGCATCGTGAAGTGCCTCGCCGTCGTTGCCCGCAATCTGAGCAGGGGAAGTCAGGTTGGACGTTTGTGACACATGACCAGAATCGTTCCAAAGCCAGTATCATGACTGCAGGAGGGGGAATATGGGGAAATGTAACAGAGCGTCACTTGCCAAATGGCGGCCAAGATGGTATGCGGAGTATCACCAAAGCCCTGGTCTCCAACTTATGCCTCGACTGGGCGTTCCATGCGAATGCGTTGTCTGAGAGCAAACGTACGATAATGCTTCTCATGGAATGCCTAGTTGGGGCATAAGTTGGAGACCAGGGCTTTGGTGATCTTCTCACCGATATTTGTCTTTGCTGCTTCTGGGAAGCCTGCGCAACCAAAGTGACAATGTTTCACAGGCCTCAGTGGCCCTTTGTAGAGAATGAGGAGTACCAATCGCATGGGGAGGTCCGTCAAGCTCCCACTCGGAAGAGTGATGAACGTCAGTGAAGTTCTCATCACGAAAGAAGGGCACCCCCCGCGTGCCGGATATACTTTGACTTGGCCCCGGTCTTCGTTCTAGCACAGTGAGCACGCAAAGCTAATTGGAATTCGCATGGAACCTCATCACTCTCCTGTCGGGTTTGCTCGACTTGTCACAATCTCAACAACCTCTCCTGCAAGCTTCCGAATTATCCGAGCCCGCGATAAGGAGCTCTTGAGCCTTGTGAAGTTGTCGTTGAATTCCTACCAGTAGTCAGCTTGGAGCATGGCCATGTACCGCGAGACCGCCTCTTCAAGCGCCGAATTAGGGAGGCTTGTTCTCTTACCCCGTAGCAAACCGATCCCTCGGGACCGTAGACGGATTTGCCTCGTTAGTGACGGGGCTCCTTGTCTCAACGAGTGAATCCCAAGACGTATATTACTTCGTAACTGTCAGTTTCCACTTCATGCATGTTCCCTTACCCCTCGACTCACCGAAATATTGGCGTAGATGGCACCCATGTAGCACCAGCCTCTTTCTTCCACACGTCTTTGATATACCACGAGCTCTTTACATGTGAGGCATGTAATTGAAAGTGCCAAGGGGCCAGTACTCGAATTCGGCTACACATTCCCCCTGATGAATGATTTCGGTCTGCTTGTGGTCAAAAGGATAGCTGATAACTATTCTTCTTTGCTTGAGAAACTCTGTATTTAAGTCTTCAATTAGACATCGAAGGAAGATCAATCCTATTTAACTAATTGGTAGCTATATCTATACTTTCCAGATCAGAAATGATATATGTGATCCTGTCTAAGGACTTAAACCTGTAAGAGGTAACAGTGCGAGGATTTACTCGTAGTTCACCTAGATCCTAGGTGGCTAGGTAGATATTATTAGCTACATAGATATAAGATTCTAGATAGGAGAGTTAAGTCAATTGTCCTAGCTTTAATAGGACATTTTACTAGCTTGTCCCTAAAGTCCAAGAGGGTTAAGAAGCAGGCTATCGAGGTAGGGTAGGACGAGCACCTCCTCGCACTCTTTCATCATGATTTTCCTCGAACACGAAAGCAAGTAGCACAGCGATCCAGTACCCCTGGTCCCCCAACCAGAGCTTCCCATTTCGGTTAAAAACAGGACTCAGACTCACCACTCATATACAATTCCGAGATTCAACAACCTGCAACTCCATCATCTTCCCGTGGCATGATTCCTTGCAACGAGAAGCGATTCCCATCAGAGCAAGTATTCCGAGAAGCAGTCAGAAGACACTCAATGCCGTGGACCGTAACAACTCTCACCTCCTATCACACCACCCCCAGACTCAATCCACTCAAATCCACATCCCCTCCTCCATCTCATTCCCCCCCATCAATAGCCTATCTACCCTCCCCCTACCACAACCTCCCACCCACTCCAATGCACTACCCATCCTCATCACCATCCCCGACCATAACCCAAGCCGACGCAGACCTCCCAATCACCACCTTAGTGTGATAACAAAATCCCTTCCCATTCACCCAAGCAAATCACAAAAACCAATTCAACCATTGGACGTCCCCCCCGACACCTCCCTTCGGGATCGAATGCCACTGGCTCAT
Source organism: Amylocarpus encephaloides (assembly GCA_019669835.1). Taxonomy (NCBI): domain Eukaryota; kingdom Fungi; phylum Ascomycota; class Leotiomycetes; order Helotiales; genus Amylocarpus; species Amylocarpus encephaloides. Next base: position 185,018 of record MU251356.1, read on the forward strand.
CCAAACCACTGCTGACCGCAATAGCGGAGACCACGGCAGCCAGTAGCCCTAGGTCCCTTGTACCAGCATCAGGCCGCAAGACCGCCGAGAATGATGCAGAGGAATAAGCGATTGGAGCGACAATGGAGGGAAGAGATTATACGGTGGGGGAGTTGAAAGGCAGGAAGACAAGCCATCGCCCTACGTGGCGGAAGAGAGGGGGAACGATCAAGACAGAAGCACTTCGGGAAAACAATAAACTATCAATTAAACAATAGGGCAAGGCAATATCTACGTAGAGAAAACCGATTCGCCAGGAACATAAAGTCATACGTCGTAGTAGAAAGCCAGTCTGCTCGAACATGCCCAATGTAGCCAGTCGATATCATGACCTCGTTATCACTACAACGAAGCAGTTCAAAGATCAATTACCAGGGATGAATACGAATGACCTAACCTCTTCGCCAAAAATCCACACAAAGGGTATCATCCAATTATAATCTCATCACTGCCTGGAAAGCCCCTGCCGTGCCTGGAGGGAGGTTGTGTCAGTTGGCAATATTTGGAAAACATGGGAGGGAAAACAAACCTTCATCTGCTCAATTTTCGCCTTCAGAGCGCTCGTGACTTCGGCTGCACGTTTCCAACTCTCGACACCTTGTCCATTTCCACCATCTCGCGCGCTATCATTGCTTGGAACTCGCGAGGTATATGGAGGTGCGGGGCTGTTCCGTCCTCCACTCCCACTAGCAGCACTGGTTCGACCATTTCTTAGCTCGGGACTGAGCTTCGTACGTCCATATTGTCCTGCGAGACCATCGCCAGTGTTTTCCTTCTCCTCACTAAGTGTCGAGGTATATGACATTCGTGCCCGAGCATTTCCGTACCCCCTAGTTTCTTGTGCACCGCTGTACATACCTGTGTCACGATAAATTCCAGATTCATCGACACTAGGTTCACGGCCGGGACTTGGGAGACTAGTCGTAGGAGGACTGTTCACACGTTCTGCAGTTGTTAAAGCACGCTTTAATCTTTCCATCTCTCGGCGTAACTGCCCACACATGGCCTCAGCTGCCTCACAATCGGATCGAGCACGAACGAGTTGGGTCTCTTTGGCTTTGATGGACAGAACATCTCTAGTATGGTCTTCGATCAACTGGGCATTCTGATTTTTCAATTCCTGAACCTCAGAATTGAACCGAGATCGTTCCTGGCGATGCTCATCAGCTTGTCGAAGTAGGCGATCCTTGTCCAGTCGAAGTTCTTCTAGCTCAGCTCGCTCGACTGCTGTCATACCAGAATTTGGCGTGGGTGACACAGGGGAAGCTGGAGGGGGGGCTGCCATGGTAGGGGCTTTAGCAAGTGAACGTCCGGCAAGACCACCACGGCCGCCAACACCTAGTCGTGGTGGAGGTGGTGCCTCTTCCTCTGGTGTCTCTGGGCGAGCTATTGGACGACGAGCTGGTGAGGCTGTTGAAGCAGCACCGCCAGGACCTGGCAAAGCTCGTTTCAATGGAGCTTTTAGTCCACCCAACTTCGAGCCTGGAATGCTTCTTGCCGTTGGCTGAGGCGCCAGAGGTGGCTGCTGAGCATACTGAGATGGCGGAGGGGCGGGCTTCTTAGTTGCTGTTTTCTTGACAACCTTTCTCGGCGCGGCTGCCGGAGCTGCCTTCGGAGCTGCAGCTGGTGGTGGTTTTGGCTTTGGTTTGTCTTTCGCCTTGACTTCTGCCGCCTCAAAGAATTCCTTGATCTTGGTCTTTCTGATCTCATCCAATCCCTCAAGATGCGGGCCCATAGTTCTTTCTCCCATGATCTTCATGACAGTGCCCAAGATCTCTGCACCACCAGAGCGCAATACCTCATGCGACTCGGAAAGTAATTTCTTAGCCGACTCAACGATGGATGCAACTTCTGTCTTGGAAGGCGCCTCTCTGGTTGTTTTTAAGGACCTGATCAAAAACTTCATCGTTCCCTCCTTTACGGCCGGATTCTTATGTTTGAGGAATCCAAGAGTCTCTTCGAGACATTCTGTGAGGCTGGTGGCAAGAAACACTTGGTCCAATGCTAGTCCTAACGCATCGGATACCGAAGCCTTCTTTTCCTTCAACCTCTCCATGATTGGACCCATGATAACTGACCGATGTTTGGTGAATGGCTTCCGCAAGCCTTTGGCAAGAACCTCGATACACTGGGCAGCCTGGGTCACAACTGCAACATTTGCATCCTTCATGGATTTTGCGAGTCCTCTGACAATTTCATTGAAGTCGCCATCCTTAATCCGGGGAACATTGAGAGCAACAAACAACGCTTCAAGAGCGTCTTTTCTTTCCTTCCATTTCGATGATGCTAACTGCTCGTGAAAATCCGCAGGGACTTTAGAAAGGACATCTTGAGGTTCGGCTAAGTCGAAAACATCGACCTCTATAGGCTCTGCCTCTAGATCTTCCTCCTCTTCGACTGCACCTGCGCCTGGTGGGGGCGCTCGATCTAAAGCAGCTTGCTGGGATCTTAGTAATCTCTCCTGTTTTGGCATTGGCTCTGCCTTGATTTTCTCGAAATGTGACTCCATTTCAGTTTGTTGTGTTGATTTCAAATCTCCCCAAAACATGGGTTTCATGGCTTCTCGTAACCATCTATAGAGTTCCACAGCAAGATTCGTAGCCTCTGCACGCACATTCTTATCGGCATGTCCAAATGGCTTCGGCAGTACTTTAAGGATTGGCTTTGGGTCTGCCGTTTTGCAGCCATAATTATGGATGATTGCGGTCAGTGCCGCTAACGTTGCTGCAATAATCTTTGGCTGTTTGTGCGAGAGGGCGGGCAAAAGATCCTCGATTACTGGCGCGGCAGTGTCCAACTCGATATATAATAATATAGCTTCGAGAGCGGACTGTTTTGTCGCAGCTCTCGTGGAAGAAAGGCCCTTTTCCACAAGGGGTGTTATCGTATGACTTCTCGTTCTATGCCATACTCGTCAGCACTCGTCTGATTGATAGATGGATTTATTTACCTCGTGCATCCCTCCCGTCCGCCAAATTTAAGAAAGGCACATAGTGCTGCAATTCCCTCTTGTTGAGCAGCAACGTTCGAGTCGGCAGCTGCTCCTTTCCATAAGCCGGGGTCTTGCAAGAATGGTCGAAATGCAGGGTCGTGCTCGTCAGGCGTGATCGCAAATTGTTTTGCCGCATCTTCGTATGCTGCTTTCCGTACTTTCCATATCTGTTGAGAGGTTAGCGGGTGCTGTCGATCGGTATGTTGCGCAGGAGGGAGGCATATTGACCTTGTGCTGAAATCTATCGGGGAGTGGCAAGGAACTGAAATCTTCTTCTTGTTCAGCCATATTGGCGATTCGTGGCAGAGGAGGACTTTTCGAGAAAGTGCCACAGCCTAGCACGCGTTTGATTAGCTTGCGCATCGATGATTGCTTCTCCATCCCAACACTGCATGAGTGATTCACGACTGAGACGCAGTAAAGAAACGATCACCAATCCAGCCTTCGCCATTGGGAAAATAACTAGAGGACAAGTGTATACCTAGACAAAGAGGCGTAAAGTCTGTGGGTTATTTTTGGTGCTTCAAAGGGTGTGTTTGACGAATAGCAGTAGTAGTACGTAATTCGTCTTCGCGTGTCAGTTTCGTGGTGGCAACGTGTAAGTCACTTGGATTAAACAAAGCTGGGTAGATTCAATATCGTGTGTCTTGATTCTGGTGGAGAAAGAAATCTTTGGATGGAGAGATGTTGTTGATCCGGCTTCGCCCAAATGGAGAAAAGGCGTCACTACAGCAGCCAACCCCTGCATTCTTGGCACGTGCCCGCTGCACACAACTTCACAGCAAGGCGGCGCGCTTGTCAGGCGCGCTTGTCACCAGCAGGGGTGGATACAGAATCGCAAGACCATCATATTACAACCTCCATCCCCACCATGAAAAAGCGCATAGATTCACAAGTACACAGTTTCAAGATCGACTCCTCCGTCTCCTATTACAAGCGATTATAGACATGTAGCCGATTCCGAGAACCTTTGGGAAACGTCAGGATTTTAGGCAGATCGACAGCAACCACGTCAACATAAGGAAGCAACGCCAGAGGTCAATATCTCATTCATCGGACAGGCGCGTTGCGCCTAGGGAACAACTTAGCTTGGAGCAATCCAAGCTTCATGTATCCACTCCTTCGGTCACAATGAATCAGCTGTTGACACCGAGACAGGCTGAGGAGCTGTAAGTTAGCTCAAACAAGCCTACAGCATTTACTCTGTCGATACTGATTCGCAACAGCCACAAATCATTGATAGCGTATTTATCATCAAGGGGCCTCCCAAACAGCGGCGCCGCGCTACGTGAGGAGCTGAATATTGGCGATGGCTTCGACGCTGTCACCAGCAAAAAGTATGAGGGGCTGTTAGAGAAGAAGTGGACAAGTGTTGTGCGGTTACAAAAAAAGGTGTGACCCCTTCAACGCGCCATACGAAAGATTTGAGGACTGATATTGGACGCCAGATCATGGAGCTGGAATTAAGAAATGCTTCGTTACAAGCCGAGATCGATTCAGCAACTCCAACGTCACTGTTGAGGAGGAACCAAGACCCAACTGAATGGCTTCCCAAGGCGCCAGCCCGCCATACCCTCGAAGGCCACAGGGAACCGATAGAGTGTGTTGCCTTTCATCCTGTCTTTTCTTCGCTAGCGTCGGGATCGGAGGACAATAGCATTAAGATTTGGGATTGGGAATTAGGAGAAATGGAAAAGACGGTTAAGGGTCACACGAATTCGGTACTAGATCTCGATTATGGCGGACCTCGTGGAGGGACTTTATTGGCATCTTGTTCAAGCGATCTTACAATCAAATTATGGGACCCTAGCGACGAATACAAAAATATACGGACCCTTCCTGGACACGACCACTCCGTTTCAGCTGTACGTTTCGTGCCCAGCGGTGCAGCTGGTGCTCCATCTTCTGGAAATCTCCTTGTCTCTGCTAGTCGAGACAAAACACTACGAATATGGGACGTGTCGACAGGATATTGTGTGAAAACGATTCGAGAACACGCAGAATGGGTCAAGGATGTGTCACCGTCTTATGACGGCCGATGGCTCCTATCGGTCGTGGTCGATCAAACCGCGAGATTATGGGATGCATCAAGCGGCGAGCACAAGCAAACCTTTCTCGGTCATGAACACGTCGTCGAGTGTTGCGTGTTTGCTCCTCCGGCAAGTTATGGGCATTTAGCGACACTTGCAGGCCTGAAGAAACCTCCCCCACTAAGTAGCTCAGGAGAATTCATGGCCACGGGATCCAGAGACAAAAGTGTAAGGATATGGGATGCTCGAGGGACACTGATAAAGACGCTAGTCGGCTACGACAACTGGGTTAGAGGGTTGGTCTTTCACCCTGGTGGGAAATACCTTTTGAGCGTGTCAGATGATAGGACGCTGAGATGCTGGGACTTGGCCCAGGAAGGGAAATTGGTCAAGACACTAGATGGTTCTCATGAACATTTCGTCAGTTGTGTTCGGTGGGCTCCTGGAGTGATTAAAGATACGCCCGCCACAACTGGCGAAAATGGTGTAGCGAATGGTGTCAAGAAATATGTCGCTAGCAAAGTTGCAATACGCTGTGTAATTGCCACTGGAAGCATTGACAAGACGGTGCGAGTATTTGCATCATGATTCACAGGATAGACACCCTTGCTTGGAGTCAGGAGTTGACTAGGGCAGAAGGCTCTTGCGGTAACGGAGTTGGCTACGAACATATCACGACCTTATGCTTAGCATGTGTATGTATATGAAGACTTCCAGAGTTGGTTCTTCAATTGAGCCGAAATAAATAATCAATGACATGATACCGCTCAAATTCGTTTAAAGTACCAGTCAGGACGAGGATCAACACTCTAGTTACACTCAGGCACTACTCCAGGAGAAGGGAGTTCAAGTCATTCTCTAATCCTATCTAAGATGGTTAAGTTTATTCCCCCAGTATTTAAAAGATAAACTAGCGAATTGTCTTATGGTCTCTACGGTATTAAATCAGTGGTGTACTTCGTACGCTAAGTCGAATATTTGGCCACATATAGCCTTTTGAGCCTGAGGCAGCAACACGCAAGGCTGAGCTGTGTCATGAACCTTGACCTCAGATAAGTTATTGTTGACTTTACTGCACCATTTCTCATCCTCTGTCCATCAATTCCTGCCATAGGTATGCACACGAGTCTATAACTCAATATGTCATCAATGCACGCTTTCGCCCATGGCTCATCCTCTCAATCATCAGATGATGATAACTTGAACGACCCTGACGCTGAAGAATTCGCTGACTACAACCCGCGCAAACGAAGACGCAGAGGTCGAGATACGAAGGAAAGCGCTGCTCTAGGGGTTTTTGGGTCAGAGAGTGAGGATGATGGTCCTGGACGAAGATGGAAGAAAAAGACACTGCGTGGGAAAGGAATGGCATTCGTCTCAACAGGCCAAAAGACATTAGACGACGATGATGATGAGGACGATGACGACGGAGAGGGTAACGAATATCCAGAAGACGAGGATACCGCTATGAACGAGGTAGAAGATCCCGAGGAGACGGCAGCCCCGCGAGGACTTGGGTTCGGCGCAAGAGGTCTAGGATTCAACAGTCCTGCTCCGGCAAAGTCAAAGGATGGGCCAAAGGTCGGAACACCACTTGGACGAGGCTTTGTGCCATCTTCCGCAGCTGTGCCTATCCTCAAGAACAATGATGATGATGAAATTTCTACTCCCCGAATCCCACGGCCAAGTGCGTTTTCGACCCCAGCTTCGGCTTCTGGCAAGAAAGCGGCGACAGGATCATCCACGAACGCAGGATCATTTGCCGCCCGGATGATGGCAAAGATGGGTTATAAAGAAGGCCAGGGTCTTGGAAAGGAGGGAACCGGGCGAAGTGGTGTAATTGAGGTTGTTCAACGTCCTCAGGGAGTGGGTTTAGGTGCGGTCAAAGAGAAGTCCAAGCAGGAAATGGAAGAGGAGAAACGCCAGGCAAAACTGCGTGGCGAAAAGTATGAAGACTCTGATGAAGAACGGAAAAGGAGCAGACGGAAACAAAAAACCAGTGGTACGGATAGTGGTATGAGTGGATTGAGCACGCCTCGACGAGTTCCTAGACCAAAATTTCGGACTTTGGAGGAAGTCAAAAAGGCAGCACCAGGTCTTGACATCCCTGATGCATTTTCACCGATTCTGGATATGTCTGGTCCAGGTCAGCGACTTCTTACCTCGACTTCTGGACTTTTGACTCCTACAGCTGGAATAGAGAAAGCCCAAAGTGATGAACAGGTTAAAAATCGAAAATTAGCTCGACGTGCTCAAAACGAGTTGTCAGCCCACGTGGAAGAGTGGAAGAATCTTACCGAAAGAAAGGCCTATGTCGACATGGAAGTCTTGCAAGAGCAGCAGATCATTGATGACATGCAGTCTACGCTGGACCAATTCCAAATCTTTGTTTATGCTGCTCAACAAATTTTGCAAGCTGCCCAAGATGGTCAATGGGATCCGATAATCAAGTCTCTTACAAAAGCAGATGCGTTGCAAGATTCTAATGTTAACGACCTGTTATCCGATACAGCCGTTGCAGCTGTACATCCTTTTCTGGCCCGAGCTACTGAGGGATGGCAACCACTTGAGGACCCTAAATTGAACGGACTTGTGCCTCAGTTATATCAAATTCGGCATATACTTGGTGCGTCTTCGAAAGGGTCAGAAATGACTAAGGCCGCGAACGGTACGCATCGGAAAACAAGGTCAACGACATCATATGAAAGCATGATATACAAAGTAATATTTCCCAAGGTTGTCTCGGCGATAAACCAAAGTTGGAATGTTCATGATCCTGCGCCATTGTTAGCCTTATTGGCATCCTGGGAAGGACTTTTGCCATCATTCGTCAGCTCGCTACTCTTGGATCAAGCAATTGTGAGCAAACTAAACGAGGGCGTATCCTCTTGGAATCCAAGAAAACGCAGATCTCACGAATTGCCACATTTGTGGCTCTTTCCTTGGTTACAATACCTTCCAACTCACCATGCTGATCCAAAAAGCTCCACTGGTCTCGTGGCAGATGTCAAACACAAATTCCGCCAACTCGTCGACTCTTGGGATTTCCACAAAGGGGTCGTTCCTGGTCTACGGCAATGGAAGGAGGTACTTTGCCCGACTTCTGGTAATGATCACTGGACGCCTTTGATCATGAACCACGTTCTGCCGAGTATGGGCCGTTTTCTCAAGGATCCCAACAACTTTGTGGTTGACCCGAATGACCAAGCCCCATACATGTCTGCTCTGCAGGGTATCTTCTCTTGGGAAGGTATCCTCAAACCACGAGTTGTTGGCGAGGTCATAGTTGAGGCGGTCTTCCCAATGTGGCAAAGTGTTCTCCATCAATGGCTCACAGTCGTGGGCCCTAACGAGGAAATCGGACAATGGTTCGAGTGGTGGCGAGACGATGTCTTCCCTCCAGCCCTGAAAAGTCTCTCTTCAATCCAAGCAGAGTTCACAAAAGGTCACGACATGATCAACCGCGCCCTCGATCTCGGCTCCAAAGCTGCTGATCTCCTTCCCGCCCCAACCCACGCTCCCCGTCTAAGGTCACCAAAACCTCCCCCCGCTGTCCCAGTCAATCCCCCGCCAACCATCGAAGAACCTCTTACGCTTCGCCAGCAAATCGAGGACTGGTGTATTGAGAACGACCTCCAGTTCCTACCCGAGAAGAAGGTTCTGCATTCTGCCGGTCCGCTGTACAGGATTACGGCTGCTGGGAATGGCAAGAATGGGACTCTGGCTTACTTTAGAGGCGAGAAGCTTGTGGTGCTGAGTCGGAGGGGGAGTGAGTCGGTGGAGATGGGGATTCAGTGGGAGAGTGCGGATGCGAGGGATGCAGTGCTGGAGATGGCGTGGTATAATGTTAAGTAGAGTGTAGAACAGCGGTGGTGAGAAACCATATGCCGTTATTTTAATATTGAAAATCATCTTATCGTATATGCTCTTAGTAACACTGTGCTCCATGTCTCGAGGGTGAAATGGTTATGGCAATGCTCAGCACAATCAATTTGTCATCAATAATGTCGGAATATATTAATGTATAAGCTCTCGACGCCGGTAGAAAAGTACTCTTTTGCCTATTTCTCCCTTCATTCTAGAGTTTGCTAGAACCACTTACGTCTGGATAGGGCAATCAATGTGTTCTTCGCTACATAGCTCCGAGTACATGAAAATCGTCACTGGAGATTGGAAGTATGAGTGTTGTTATGTTATCGCTGGCACTTGGGGTGTTACAGTACGTTATTCCATGTCCGCGGAGTTTTGAGTATGACATTGTATGAAATTTTCTGTTTCCAAAGGAAGACTAGGTATGTGGAGATGATAGCTACTTGCGCAGTTTGGAGTTGAGGAGCCTCGAGTTCGTGCGCATATGTCGACTTCTCGCGACCGATGCCTTCGCACCGCCAATGCAGAACCCCCTTGACCTGCGATGCCCTCCCTAAAACGAAGTTTTCGTCAAGCCGCCCTCCTCCCAAGCGGCCGTCAACTTGACCTTCGGTTTCTTCTTCCCAGCCGCCTAACCATCAGAATCCAAGCCCGTCTCCCTCGCAAGTCCCTCCGTCTCGGCGATTCTCTTCTCCGCGGCCGCACTCGCATGCGCTCTCCGCTCAGCCTCTCTCGTCCGATTCCGGGCCTCTCTCACAGCCAGAGTAACCTCACTGACCTCACCGCCATAGACGAGAGTCCTGAATACACTTGTGGCCTTCTCGGTTGCGGTGCGTGAAGGCGGGACGTAGCGAGGGTGGTTGGTGCATGTTGGAGCATGGGCTTCAGGGCCGAGACGAATAATGTTGTCATAGCGAGCGAGACAGATGTAACACCATCCCTTTCCACAGCGACCTAAACGGAGAATCGGTATACTTTAATCTCTCCATTCATTCACTAGGCTAGAGGCTTACAAGTTATATAATCACACCCATGGAGTTTGAAAACGCCTTGCGAGCAACTCGGACACACTTTGCTCTGCTCCTTGGCGAGCAACTTTGCGGTTTCTTCGGCTTCCTCGAGACGCTCGATCTGACTTTCCGAGGAGTCGAACTCTACGCAGGTTTTGCCTTCGTGCCAGGGGTGTTTGTGCAGGGCGCAGGTTCTGAAGGAACAGGAGTGGCATGTCATCATGTGGGTTGACTCGTCCGTGTGCAGTTGGCCGGATTTGCAGGTGGGCGAGAGACACATGACGATGCCGGGGGTATCGAGAAAAAGTAGCTGTTTATATCTAATGCATGGTAGGATTTGGATTGATGGTTCTAGGGGGAAAGGGGACTTACCGCGCAAAGGCAGTTTCCGAGGCGTACGTCTTGATCTCGTCGTATGAGAGAGGCTCGGGGCAGAAGGGACATATTATTTACTGAGAGAACCGACTACTATCTTTGGAACGATACTCTTCTCGATACACGCAAAGCAAGCGCGTGATTCATCGCTATGTTCGCAATTCTCGGTGACCTTAAAGGCGGCTGGAAATGACGAGGGTGCACACATGTCTATACAGATGTCACACTCGATGTCGGTAGAGTTTGGTCCTCCGGCTGGCTCACTACTTGAGGTGAGGGTCTCGGTGGAGGGGTCATTCATGGCGGTTGCAAGGTATGATCGTGAAGCGCGGGTTGGGTGATTTGGGTGATTTGGATCGTTTGCGAAGTTGACGTCACTTGAATCGTCACTGTCCTCGTCATCGGAGTTGTCTTCATCCTGCTCGTAGACTGCCTCTGATCGTTGGGGACGTTGGACTGGAATAGGCCCCTGAACGTCGTTTAGGTCCATAGATTCATTGGTAGAAGAATTGTCCTCGAAGTCAGTCGAATCATACTCAGGCGACTCGTCTTCATCATCCGCACTCTCGTTCTCATTAACATACGGGTCCATATACGTCATGACATCATCTTCAGTGATAGATCGTTGGGGATGTTGAACTTGAATAGGCCCCTGAACGTCGTTTAGGTCCATAGATTCATCGGTAGAAGAATCGTCCTCGAAGTCAGCCGAATCATACCCAGGCGACACGTCTTCATCATCCGCACTCTCGTTCTCATTAACATACGGGTCCATATCCGTCATGACATCGTCTTCAGTGATGGCTGCAGACTCCTCAAGGAAAGGGAATGCTGCGCCATCTTTCAGCCATATCTGAATTCGTTCTGCTTCCGAGTCCGAAAGCTCCTTGGACAGCTGGTGAAGACCAGTGAACAAAGTCCCTCGATTTATTGCTGTGGGTGGCCTGTCGTATTCCCGTAGGACTTGTTGCATGTGAAGGTTATGGTGTTCGCTAAATCTCAAGCCGAAGACGACAAGAGCAGCTCCATTGTTTGACGACATCGTCAAAGATCCTGCTTGTATCAGTCAAAGCTATTTGCTTGGTAGTATCGTTTGTTTCAAGTAGGAAGTTGTCGGAGGAAGTTGTTGGAGGAAGTTTTGCCTCTATTCAGCCTTGGTTTTATAAGTTTTTAGTAGTGTGAAAGTAGACGCTTTAGTGGGCGTTAGTACAAAGTGAAGCCACGCTAGTCCAAGCGAAGGGGCCGACCCTAAAGAGCTAACCGAAATGGTTCGGTAGCAACAAATTTTGCTCGGTTCCAATGGTTAAATATGTATTGAATTTAAGAGGAAGATGCAAATGTTATTGGAGATGAGGTCCGGTAAGGCTGAGATTGAGGCTGACGTTGTTGCCTGGATATCAACTTTAATCCTGGTAAGTAGCCTAGCCTGGACCGGGGCCGGCAGAACAATCGACGGTCTAATCACAACGCACCTCAGGAGTGTGAATTTTCTTTCGTTCCATGAATATATATATGCTTTTCCTGATTTAGCGCATTTCGTTCCAATGAGGATGGTCAACGTGTAGGTTTAGATGTGGAGGCTTTGGAAAAACAGAATCGAGCTAATTCACGAACATCGCATGATTCGAGTTTAATCAGAAAATGAGATCAAATAATTATAAATACCTCTTTGGATGGTAAGTACATTGATTTGGGTACTTGGAGTCGATACAAATCGGTATTTTATGCTGCTTCGGAGCGTTCACTACTATTGATCTATCCTACCCACAAATGTCGACCCACATAGGGTGGACGCAGGAGCTCACCTAAGCGAGCTTAGGTAAGCAATTGGGTGAGACCACCAGTGGGTGACAGAATTCTTTACGCACGCTGATCCCCCACCAAAAATCAACAATCACTATATATTGACTATTTATACAATTGTATAACCAAATCACCACTTTGCAGAGCGTATAGGTCCTCCTTTTGATCTCTTCAGCTCTGCGCATCTTCTAGGTAAGTCAGAAATACGACTCCTGATCTGTTCTAGCGTAATTTTGTCCCACTCTTCTTGTAAAGCCTCCTTCATCTCTTCCTCTGAATTGAAGATTCTTCTACGTAATCTCTACTTGATAATGTTCCAAATACCCTCTATAGGGTTTAAATTAGGCGACTGTGTAGGGTGCTTAAGGTTACAAATACCTCTTGCCCTCTTATATTCCTGTGCAAGGCCTTCCTTACGCATACCATGAGAAGGGTCGCCATCCTCTTACAAAAGCCATGGTTTATTGTCAATCTGGCTCATAGACTGAATAGTAGTACAGTAGATAGGTAAAAGCTTCTCTACGTAGTACTTCTGAGTTATTGCGTTGCCCTGAACCTTCTTTTCAACTGCATGTGGCTTTTCTGCCTCCCAGAGCTTGAGTCTCTCCTTATATTCCTCCTCCGTTTCTGTTGTAGGTCGACGGCGAGGGCGAGAAGGGTAAGGAGGAGTTTCGACTACATCTTGTACATCGTTTTCGTCGTTATAGATGATCAATTTGTCGGCTTTACCGAACCAAGAGATCCAGCCAGCAATGTGGAATCGTACACCCTTGAGAGGAGGGATTTCCTCGATGTTTTTAGGCAAGTAACGCGTTCCTTGCTCGCGTAGAACTCGTCCTTGGGTCTGCGAAGTAGGATTAATATATGCCTCGTCGGTATATATAATATGATTAAAGAAACCGGCTATTAGATCGTGCTCGTGCTCAATTCCGAAAGCCTTCCTATTATCGCGATTTGCCGGAGAAATAACCTTCTTTATAAAGGCACATAAGTATCTTCCACCCTTGTTGGTATGCTCCTTGACTTTCCTCTGCAATTGGCGTTTCCCGATAGGTAAATCGTAGTGCTGAATCTGTGCTTCGAAGGGGTGTTTCCGTATAGGATTTGACGTAGTAACTAACATCTTACAAGTTGCTTTAGAGACCCGCGATTTCCTTCTAAGAACATTAGACCTTTGCCTAGTCTTTCTCTTTGTAAGATCCCTAAGTTCTAACTATTGTTTAATCTAATATCGACCAGTTCCTTTAGTAATACCACAAGACAGTGAAATTGACCGGAGCGAGCGGGTCTTTCCACTACGCGTTAGGGAATCGTAGAATTTGGTTTTCCTCGTAGTTGTGGCTTCTTTATTAGTAAGAGGTTCTGGGGAAGGTGTACGAAAAGGATTGGAGCGCGTTAGTGGAGCCATGATGTAGTTGAAGTTGTTGTTTACAATTTACAAAAAGTCACGATATCTAAATTTGGTGTTCTTGGCCCGTGCGTAAAGAATTCTGTCACCCACTGGTGAGACTAACCGAACGAGTATTCATGTCACTCATCTCAACCGGCGGAGAAGAGGCATGTCTTACTGGCCCTTATGGCCGCTGCACCTTGCATCGAAATGCTTTCTAAGGTGGTCTCGTACATAAATCCATAGCTTAGCACGCCCCATGGGAGGTCTTCGGACCCCCCGGACGCAAATCAATACAAACAAACAAACAAACTGCTATTGATCTCTTGATCTGACTGGCTACTGTTTTGATCAGTATATCGAGACCCCCGGCTTGTGTTTTCAACCACCTAGAAGGTAGTCCTATCAAAATCAAGGGCTTTACAAATCAAATTGATTTAGGAGTGTCAGTAACCTACGTTACTGATAATGGTGGTCGCTTTGAATGCCGATCACCCAAACACTACAATGGGTAGGTACTGGTAACAGTGGCATTCATCTAAAGCTTGATCTTGATTTCTCTCTACTTGGACGGCGGAAGGCCTGCTACTTATAGGTACACCCTGTACGCTAACCTAGTGCTAATGAATTGCCTGTTGCCAGTTTCCTCAGGAAGGAGTCACAAAGGGATTGCCTAACATTCCGGGCCTGTACCATCCCGTGGTTTGCGCCGTCCTGAGGTTTGTACAGTGATGACATATCGGAATCTTTTGCCCTTCTCAGCTACTTGACCTGTTTTGGAAGAAATCCTCTCGTAGAGCACTTGTCTTGTAGAGGGAGAGGCTCCGTGAATCTTACAACTACGACTTGCCAATAGATAAGACTCGACGGTGTGCGAAAATTACAATAAGAACGAATTTGTGAACAAGGATGGCATGACCGCTGCTTTGGCAGTGGTGCAGATAAGTGCTAACACATAAACGATACCATGGACAAACTGAAACAGAGAATATCCAACAGGCTCGGGGCTCGCAAATAAAGATCCTGGGGATGCGTTGATGAGCTGAAGAAAGAGTTTTGCAGCAAAGTCAACCCAGGTTGAGAATCATGTGATACATCTTAGGAACGAATGGCAATCTCCAAACGCCTCAGCACCGATCTGAACAAATAATTTAACATACCCAATGTATAGCAGTCATGGTTTAGACGATGATGAGGAAACTTGTAACATCGAACCCAAAACTGTCAGTTATATCGAGAGAAATGGAGAGAGAGATGGAGTTTTCAAGTTGAGGGTAAGTTGAGGAGTCTCTGTATGATTGATTATTTGTACAGGAGATGAGGCCACAACTCATATTTATGTGACAAGGCTTAGTCATGATGACTCATGCTGCCAACAAAAGCCTCTGTGAAGGTGTAACACGTGACACCTTGCATCTTGGCTTTTCCGCATCGATCCCTTTTCCATGATCGAATATTCGCCTGATCAACATCGTCATCCACTCCTATGCGGTTCATGTCCCGAAGAAGAGTCGTGAAACATAGAGTGAAGACGTGCTCGGGAGGCTGCATATGGAGGATGTGGACTAAGGAACCATCTCGCCGACCAGAAACAAAACATAGAGATTCAGGAACAGTCTCCCAGCCAGTCGCTCAGGACATTACGAAGGTAGGTTTAGCGTAAGCCGGTAGACGAGACAGCCCGGAAGCTTATTGCATCGTTAATTTTAGCTTACGGGACGAGTGAATCATGACATTTAGATGATTTGATGCTCGTCTCTGCCCTCTAGCATCATTGCTCATACTTCGTGTCTACATCTCGAGCGAGAAGAAGTTTTCCACCTTGTGAAGGGTAACCTAGATATCGAGGAAGATCTTAGATGACTCCATGGAAATATTTTCCCTCGACGTTGGAATCAGGTAGAGTTGCCTGGACACCGGATCCCCATCTGATCGTCAGCTTCACAATCAATCCACGGGGTGATCCCGTCCGATCCGTACGAAGGGGAGACGGATATTGCATTTAGCTGGTGGGTTCCGTCCAAACTCTCGGAATGGAATCCGGTGACGGGTGGCAGCCCCTGAGCGCTTGGTTCAGATAAAGGTCCTCTACCGTCCCGAGGAATTGAATTGATTGAATTGATTTTACGTCCGGTGGGACCGCGGGATACCTCCCATGGGGTACGGGGACGTGCTATGTAAAGGACTTATGTACAAGGTCCATGTCTACTAGAAAAGTAAAAACCACAAGGGGATAAAAGCCCTCCTAATAGACAGTCCCGGGTCTCTGATCCCGCGGTATCTCAGCTCTCTTGTACTACCCTTAAAAGCATTTCTAGCGAAAGAGCATCGGCTTTAAAGCCTCTTTTAACCACATTCCTTCCACGCCGGTTAGGATGGAGCGTGTTGAGATAAGGCAAGCAAGCGTAGAGAAGGTATTCGAGGCCTTATAGAACTTGAATCCTAGGTGGATTAACCTGAGTTAAAAGCCTCTCGACAGATCCTGGCACTAGTCTCCTGAACCCTTTCTTACGCGGCAGGTCAAGTTCTAGTGATAGGGTATTAATCCTATTACGCGAAGCCCACACATAAACCGCATTTCAAAAATAACTTCTAGCCCTCCCCCACCTTTTTACACTCCAGCCCCTATCCCCCCACTAAGGTATCGCCCTCTCTTACACAATGTATTCGAATCAGGTCGTAGTAGGTAGAAGTCGTAGTCGTGGTCGTGGCCACGGCCGAAAGGCTGTTCCAGGTAGAGGAGGTGGGTTCGAAGAAGATCGAAAGCGCGAATTCGAATAAAGGCTTCGGGACTCAATCTTGGCTCTGTAGAGTCTAATAAAAGAGCTAGAGGTTCGTAGGATGCCCCGCATACAGGTGTTGGGTCTTCGAATCCCAAATGCCGTCGAGTGGGTCGTGGAACGGCAGATTTAGGGTAGCCCTTTGCGGTGAGAGAGGAGATTTGATGTTTGGGGCTTCGTCCCGAGAGTTCAGTGGTGGGTGCTTGTGAACATGTGGGCTGGATTCAAGGGGCGCTGTAAGGACCCGATAACTCGGTCCGTTTCGTGTTTACGTGCATCAGAAGGGAATCCTCTGAGGCCAGAGGATAGATCGTGTTCGGACCGGTCTTCAAGCTCGATACCTAATCTCCTATTGTCCACCAACCGTAGATATTTGGGAATAAGCTTGGTCTAACCCCTCTCGCAGTACTGTTTTAACGCTGTGCCTACCCATATGTCAGCTCCCGATAGTTCGAAATTTGGATGAAGTAGTGATCGATGACACACAAGGTTTCTATTCTCGTCTATCTTGTGAGAGGTTTCGCGGCTGAGATCAAGAACGTGCTTCTTTCCCTCCACGATATGTGTAATCCCGTAAGCCTGGAAGAAGTATACTTGCTGTCGATCCTCGGTTGTGTACTTGTCTTTGGCATCTAATGCCATCCATATGTGAAAAGGCGATCATTCGAACGAACGTGGTGCCTATTTCCATATTCCTCTTGCGCTCGTATCCAACTCGCGGCTGATGGTCAGGTCCTCTTGGTACAAGAAAATGAGGTACCTATCCGAAGAGCTGGACATTGCCACGTGTTGCTTCTCCAAGCGTAAATGTTACTCACTATACTTGTGAGGATCGACCACCGAGCTATCAACAGTATTGCTTTGGATGAGAATACGACCCTGTCGAGTCTGGAGAGGGTTGCTAAATCCCGCGAATCTTGAAAGTCTCGTGGGGGCAAGCGTTGTTTCTGAATGTTAAAGGAAGCTAGATCAGGCTTGATAAGATGGCGGCCGAAAGGCTTTCGATTGGCATGACGGCGGCATTGTGGTAGCCTGAATAAGAAATATTTTTATCCGTCTAAGAGTATTGGGCACATCCTAACCAGCTTGGTCGGGAATTCTCATAAATCGACAAGAGGATGGGTTAGAACATGGAAGCAATCTTCCGTTGTTGGTCAATAGCTATTGTGGCCTCTTGAGGCCATGGCCTTAAGGATGAAAAGAATTGACCTGACATAGCCCAAAAAACCGAGGTCGCTCACTTGAGCAGCATTAACACAAGAAAATGTGCTTCCTAATGAGATAATTCGCAAGTACATGTTCTCAATTAATTGCTTTTGCGTCTTGGCATTTTCCACTCGACCAATAATAATCAACTTGAACAGGGATATATTTTAAAAAACAAATCATGGCTAGAACCTAGAGGCTTCTTAGATTGGTAAGTCTACACTAATACTGAAGTTGAACGGTTCGGGAAAGCGGAAACGGAACAAAGGGAAATGCGGCAAGATGTCACTGATCAGCACCGTGCGTCGAAATGAAGCTATCCCGAGTCATGATCGTGGATCAAGGAAAGACTGATAAAACTAGGCTGAAACAAGCAACGCGTGGCACTTCCTCAAAACGACTCAGCTCAAAAATGGTCTTTCGGGGAGAGTGAGTCTGAATGACGCAAGTTGTCCTCCGAGGATGGGCTCAAATTCCTTTTCACACTACTACGTAGCGCTTTGTAACATGGTAATGGTAGTACCTATGTACTCCCTCGACTCCGTACAGTGCCAGAATTAAGGAAATAGGATGTTTCAAGCAGAGTCGTCAAGTTTCATCCCTGTGAGTTTCGGTGATTGAGCGATTTGAATCACACGATTTTGAGACAAGTCTCGTGACCATATCTCGACCCAGGGCCCAGGGGAGGCTGGAGGCTGGAAACTTCAACCTTGGGACTTGTTCTCCGTAAATGCCGCTCGGTACTTTGCATGTTCAACATGAGGCGGCGCGCACAGGCAATCCTCCCAGAACATTTCGTGACAAGAGGCTGAGACATCGGGCGGTGGGGGTTGGAAGACTGTGAAAGTGAGGGACAGAGCATACGAAGTGATGTGAAGACGCGGTCTCGACTTCGACTCGCGACTCTCGATTCTCGACACCGTCGACAGACAGCAAGGTCAACATGCCTGGATTCATGGATTGTGCAGCAGAGACACTCAGTTGGCTCCATGACTCCATGGCCCCTAGGAATGGATCCAATGATCGATGAGAAGACGAAAATGATTGATACTCGGTGAAGTAAGCGCGGTGTCTGCAGTGAGAGTGAAGAATTTGCTGAGCACATATGAGGTTATCACACGCGTTTCTAACGTAAATTCCAACCCGAGGCCGAGGCGTGAGGACTTGACTCCCTTCTGTGTCCGTACGTACGTACAGTAGGTACTGCACACTGCGTCCCGCGTTCGCATGCTGCGCGGTGAAGGAGGTGAAGGTTGTGATGCGGTGATGTGTGATGTGTGATATGTGATGTGTGATGCGTGTGTGATGTGGTGAGGCGGGTACCTAATAGTAAGCAATTGGGTGAGACTAACCGAACGAGTAGGGGGTGGAGGCGGAGAAGGCGAGAGGCAAGTTGCGTTGTGGGTCTGTACTTGGCGGCCACCGTACCACGGTCCTCCGGAGTCCGTACTCCGTTTACCAATTTTACCTCGGCGGGCAATGCTGCGAGACCAACGCATCCACTCAGGAAACTGAGGTTGACCAGCCTTCTGGGTCAATGCCATTGGCCGAATCGAACCTACGAAGCAAAGCGACTCGTGAGAGCATCTGCCGGGAGCGTTTCAAGATCGTTGGAATCGGAGAACAGATGCATCAACGACTGTGCGGGATCGCCTCGCGGATGCGGATGGCGGGGGGCGGGTGGATGTGATGCGCTGGATCCGAAAGATCACATGACAGGAACATGGCGTGAGGTCCTTTTTCATGCCATATTGGTGCCATTTTCATGCCATATTTCACGAATGCACCTGATTCTGGGCCGATGGCGGACGCAAAACTTGAAAACCACCGTGAGATCACGAAGACGGTGGTGATTCTACGGCGATTTCACGGTGATTCCAACATTCCGGGATCCTGTGCCTTTCTGCCGTAAGTTTCTGGCATCCAGAGCGACGGGAGCGAAGGGAGCGAACGAAGCGAAGAAGGGAAAAGGGGGCCAGGGAAGCGAGGGAAGCGAGGGAAGCGAAGAAAGCGAGTTCAAACCTAGAAAACAAAGAAAGCATAGAAAGCGAGTTCAAAGTTCAAACCTTTCAAGTTTCCACCGGCTCAGCCCAGCCCAGCCAACCACCATGATTCTTTGGTCTCGGAGTCGTGGGTCAAAAGAGTCAGGATCGGAAACCCATCGAAAGGTCAACCTCCTGCAGAGCAGGCTGAGCAGCAGAGAGGAGAGACTCGGGAGCCTCGTCTCAGCCGAAAGCATGAATGATCGGAATCTCGAAACGTGGTGAACAGGCTGTACCATTAACCTTACTTGACCGCAAACAAACTTGGGGAAACCACGAGAACCGCAGTTACCAGTGACCACACAGCGGGGTGCAGCTCGGCTGCTGAGACCATTCAGTATCAAGAACCTTCCTCGATGCGGGACTTCGATAATCGATACGGAATATCCAGCTCAGCAAACAATCCTCCTGGGGTCCCGGAGTTGTACCTCCCCCAAGCAGACAATTAGCCGACTTTTGCTTCGGGGGAGTTGGCGCCGCAAGTTTGAGCTCAGGGCTCTCTCTCTCATCTGGCGGAACGGATATCTTCATGAGATAAGAACTGCGAAGTTCGAACTCCTGGTCTTGGGCCTGTGCCGTGGCGTGGTTTCGTGGCTTCGTCGTTTCGGGTTGGAACATCGTGGAGAAGGTTTTCGAACAACGTCGTCGTCCACGGTGGAATCCTCGTCTCCAAAGACCCGCTACGGGGGTTGGTCCGTTTGGAGCCACCTCCGTATCATGTTACATACGACAGAACCACAAGTCTTCCATTATTACCATGTTAGGCAAGTCACTCGAACGAGGCATTAAAGGCATTACCTGGCCCTTATGTGGTCGATCATTGCCTTCAGGGTTCTAGATGTCGAATGTTGCGAATACTCTTGGCCTGTTACCTGTCATGATGCCATCCGATGAGCATCGATCTCGAAACTCATTGTTTCCGGGTTGCTGAAAACAGCGAGTCACGGGACGTCGTCGATGTGGGATTCGCTTCCAATGGAGAGGTCTCTCAAGACACATACGGTATCACAAAAGCCAACCTGTGATTCTTTCCTCTTGGTCCGCCCATGACGACTGGAGAATCAGCTATACAGCGTCTAGAAACAGTATGTTATATGCCGCGTCAGTTCCTTGTGTCCTGCTCCGTACTTTGCAAGTTGCAACATGTTATATCAGCCGTACAAACACACAGGGGGAGGACACTCATATTGTATCTGACAAGCTCTTGATGTTCCACCACGAACTCGCGTACCTGATCCGAGCATAGCTGCATATCGCAACCATGGTTTGCTGCTATAGCTTACGTAGTATACCGACTTGATGCTCCATAGAGCAGAGTCTCTCTCTACTGTACAGTACGGGCACTCGAGCTGGCTCTAGAATAGACGGCACCACGTGAACGTGTGTATCCTTCTGCATTCACTTCAGAATACCTCGACGACGACGCGGTGCCTAGTCATACCCCATCCTGCTCTCGCCGATTCTCGGGTCTATCACTCTACTTGTATCAGGACTGGCTGGCGTGGCGGAAATTCGTGCTTCAACCACTGCAGGAGGCATAGAACCTGGGAGCTGCAGCAAAAGACGAGAATGAAGGCCACACCCGTCAACCTATCAGAGGATTTAACAGTGAATTTAGCCCCAATCAACAGCATGATCCTCTTAAGTAGTCGACATTGACGAGGCGCAGAGCTTAGGACGCTCATGATCTCCCTCTTCACCTCCTGGTGAACTTTAGCGAGGAAATGGGAATTCTTCAGTGGTCTTTCAGATCTTGCACTGATCATCGAGCCTCGAGGGAAAACGCACTTGCTTTTCGGGTTCTCTATTATTATCACACGATGATATATTGCAGCTGCATGGCCCGCCGTGCATCCGTCAGGTTCCAGCATTCATGGGATGCAGGTCGCCAGTTCTGAGGCCGTCCAACCAACCCACCGTCCGTTCTCGAAGACGGGTGAGAACATGTCCCACGTCCCCTGGTGTATATCTCCGTACTTGGAGCCCCTCCAGGCTCAACCACTGCCATCGCTGCCCCTCGTTTTGCGACCTGGTACGAAGTCATTCTCATTCCGTACCGTGTACCATTCCAAGCGCTCGTCTACTCTCGTCTACTCTCATCTGCTCTGGTCCGCTCTCGTCTTGACACTTGTTGATCGTCCAGAGGAGCAATATGCGGGACGTCTGCTCCGTAGGTCACGGCAGGTGACTTACCGCCGAAGGTTATTACTTCGAAGCCCTAGGTCAAGACGGCAGACGAGGTGGAGCTGGTTCACGAGAGCCGTTGCGGTGTCTACGGACGGTACTCGTACGGGTGCAAACAAAGAGCATAGATCAATTGGCGAGACGGGTGGTGTACGAAGTACTTACTGTACTGTACTGCCAGGGATTGGGATCTTCAGACCTCAGCAGCTCAGCTCTCACGAATCGTCATCTCGGAGACTCGAGGCCTGCTGCACTGGGAATCCTTTGGAGACGAAGAATATAGATGGTGGAATACACCATACAACGTATGTTCTGTGACGTGAAGGAACTCTTTCGGCCGCCGTACTCGGGAACAAAACTCGGTAGAGGCTTTTCGCGACCGAACCCCTATTCGTTCTTTTAGACACTTCGTTAATATGTTCGCGCTCAAGCGCCATGGAAGAGTCGCCCTTTTCCGTAACCCTATACCACGCGTGCAGACTCCAGACTCCAGATTCCAGAGCAGCCGTGATCAGCAGTGAAGAAGGATCAGGAGTCCTGTGCCACACACAAACGTTGTTGATGTCTGAAAAAGGAGCCGCCTCACCGAGTGAAAGCAACCCCCTAATCCAGCTCCGAAGGATGATATTGAATCCAGTCTGTCCTACCGGTCCTACCCAATGTCCATCCACATTTCAGCAATTGCGACATCTCCAGGTCTCCAAGTGGCAGAGCTCAAGCGTCAACGCGACTCTGGACTCTGGCGTCTGGATGCTGGGGGAGATTGCACAATGGTAGGTCCCCATTCAATAAAACCGCCGGGAACCACAAAAGATTCGCTCCCATCCCCACCCCATTCCAAGGCCATGTCAACACCTGGCGATTGCCTTTGAGAACTCCTACCCAAAGGAGCCATTTATTGGACGTCGCAGTCGCGTTGGAATTGACTTTTCACCATCCAGCCTGGTCTGCGTGCCACCTCATCCACCGACATCCACGGCTTGAACGTTGAAGCTTGAGAGGTCTTTTGAGAATTTTGGCTGGAGGGGGGAGGATTGGCCATTCGTCGCCCTCCTCCCCCCCCCCCCTCTCCCCCTGAGAGTTCCATCTCCTCTGTCGTGCAGTTAACGAATGACACAAGCTCGTCTAATTGTCAACTAATGGGCGGCGGGCGCTCGTGTTTACCTCCGTACCTACGCCTCGCAGCCGCCTTATGGCATCCCGACCTCCTTTATTCTCAAACCCATGTTCATAGACGCAAGATGCTAGGGCCCTTGACTCTGCCCTAGGAAGTACAGTTGTAGGAACTCTGCCCTTGTCTTCTCCCCCCTTGTCTTCTCTTGCCTTCACTTCCCTTCGCCTTCGACCCTTGTCTTCTTCTCCTTGTCTTCCTCTCTCTTCCCCCTTCACCTGCCTTCGCCTTCGACCCTTGTCTCTTTGTCTTTCCAAGTTTCCATCCGGTAATAGCTGGACGGGCCCGGCGACCACCAACTGTTACCAACATCTAAACATCCAAAGTTCCCAACATCCAAAAATCCAAAAATCCACCCCTTCCTATCCATGATCCACCCCAATCCACCGTCCATTTCCTTTCCAAACCCCTGCTCCCTAGACCCTGATGTTAGGTCTCCCTCCACTCCAGGCCCCCTCAAACACCCCCCCCTTTAAAAAGTCGCTAGCCAAGTCTACAACCCTACTCTGTAAGGCCCTTGCCCCCTTGTCTCCTCTCCCGACTTCTGGGACTAGAAGTGCACAGGTCAAGCTGTTGCCAATGCTACTGGCACCATTTCCAGAAATGTTTTCCTACTCGCTCTTCACGCTCTCTCTTTGAAGTTATACAGTAATGTCATCTCTTCACTAACTCAGGAATCCCTCCCACCAGTATTGTGTCAACTCGCCTGGCACATTCTCCCTCTCTCTATCTCTTCCTTTCTCAGCCTCTTCTCAGCAAGCTGCATGCCGAGGGCCCACGGACGCCAGACTTCTGCTGGCCTCGACCTACTGCCGTCATTGCATGACAGGAGGCGTCCCTCAGTTCCATGGTAGACGTATCTCTGCCCAGTCAAGCATCCCATCCCCATCGACACATCTTCAGCATCATCCAATTATCCCTTGGATATATTTCAATCTTTCGTCTTGGTCATTATCACGCGCATTCAGGACAGTGCCCAATCTCATCGTAAGTCGATCACCTCCCGAGTCACGCCTCCCAACCTTCCTATGCTCCGATCTCAGATTGTGATGAACTTTGCAAGCTCTCCGAACCCGGTCTATATGACGGGGGAAGCCTTTCATGAGCCGGCCCACGATCATAATACGATCTTTTATATGGCAGGTACTGACCCGAACCTCTCCCAGCCGAGACGCCCTTCTCCCCCAAAAGCTCTCGATTAGCCCGCATTCATCGTCGAGAACCAAGACTCCAAAAAGCATTCAGATCTCACTACCTCCGTATACGACATAGAAAGATATACCCAAGGCATTGTGTGGCTGCGGCGTGTGAAATTAGCCTCCCGACGCGTTCGTCTTATACGCGACAAATCAGCAACCACTAACTCGCATGGTTAATATATGGATGGTTGGGTTCCCTTGCGTGCCGCATAAACACTTGAGATATATCCACCGCACCACCCAATTGTTCTTCATTGTTCGCGTGTCAGCAACACAGGCCTGAAATTCTTCAACAATGTTTGGCTTCAGTAGTGGGAAGGCATCGAGTCCTTCATTTCACCACGTCAAGTCTTCGTCAAAGGATAGTGCTTCCACCACTACAGCATACTCGTCCGAGGAGTCCCTTGAACCTGCCATTGATGGCCCACCGTCTCCAGAGCGTATACGAGCGTACACCGAGCAGATGAAGAGGAGCTCCATCTTTGGGAACAACTCAAGAACCAACACCTTTTCTTCGTCCTCGGCGTCGTCTTCATTCCGCTCCCGCGACTCGACACATGCTTCGACTGATGGATTGAACCTGTCTCGAAAGTCATCTAGTCGATCAACTAAGGGGAATATACAGATGGCACGCTCGGATCGACCCGAGGGTACTCAGATCTTTGGATCAATATTCTCTCGGAGTGGTCGGAAGTCAAGACGGGACAGTTCAATGATCGTTGGAGGTATCTTGGAGGAAGGCTCTGCTAAGGATCACTACTATGGAAGAGGAGCAGGATCGCGTAGAGGAGTACTGAGTGGATCTCAAGTTGATGGTCCTGGATTCAAGAGGCGGCAGCCCATTTCAGGGCCATACAACTTCCAGCATGTCACGCATACTCACAAAGAGAATCTTCCCAACCTCGAGCAGACTAGCCCGAAGGAATTATCGACAGAGTTCTCGGCGATACGGACATCTCAGCTGCCCACACATGGGGAGCTCAAGGGTATCAGAGCACAGGACCTCCATTTCGAAAACTTTTCTTCGGAAGCGTTGAACGTCTTGCCTGAAGAGGGTCAAGCACAATCATTCATTGACCAGAAGTCCCCACGGCCATCTCTCTCCCAGGGCGCGGTCTCTCACACGAGATCCCACGAGAATTTGAGGATATCGCCACCAAGACCTCCTCGCTCTCCTCTATCGCCAATCTGTCCGGTCGCACTCCCAGCTCGAACCTCGTCACGGACTGCCTCAGTCTTGTTCGAGACCTTCGATCCTCTTGCGACAACATCCATAGAGCGACCACAAACAAGCAGTGGGTTCAGGAGACCTGCACCGTTTGGTCTCCCTATACCGCCTCAGCAAACTGCCATCTGGGAAGTTCACCGAGGAGAAGATGTCGAGGACGCTAACACCATCAGCTCACATGCTCTTACTACTCCGGATGAGGAAGCGTGGCCGTTAACGGCCTCGCTGTCTGGGACATTTGGCTCAGAGCTTACTGACGTTCAAGAGGAGGAAGAGGCAGGATCAAGAAACGAGAGAGAGGGCTCTCAGATCCAAGCATGTCAATCGGTCCCATCTCTTCGACCTCGGGCTTCTGAGCAACGCCATGAGCCATTCGATAGCCAAATTTTAAAGCCTGTCACGGGAGAAGCCTCGACCTCAACCCCAATCCGACCTCTGTCTCCGGCATTTTGCTTCGATGACGACTCATGGGAGCAGGATATCGACTACTGCTATGACCACGAGATCGAAGCCGATTGTGATTACCAATGGGACCAATGCTCTATGGAAGAGGAGTCTACGGTTGTTCCGGATCCGACGAGTCTGGTTCAACCCACGCTGGAACTACATCTTGAAGACGATGTACGCTCGGTCTACCATGGGCGCTTCCGACCTTCTCTTCTAATCCCTTCCGCTTATGATGTCCCGGAGTTGTCACCCATGTCAAATGCATCCGCAGTCTCGTCCGATCCCAGAACACCTCAGAATTTCCTGCGTGCAAACCACGTGCGTTCCTCATCGCATGCTTCTTCCTTCAAGGAATCCCATGGGTTTAACCTGTCGCCGAGCCTCCTGATCCCATCGGATTTCCAGGCCCAGATGGAGGAAGAAGCGTACTCGACATACCACAGTCACTTCAGCAAGAATGATCTTACTTCGGTGACCATCCTTGACCACGAGCCTTTCAACGGCTGCAGTTCGCCCATTGACGAGACGTCGTCGAGCATCGTCTCCTATCGATCATCGAACTTCTCTCGCGAGTCGGCACGCAGCTCGTCTAGCACTCGCCTGTCATCGACCACTTCCCGCCTCAGTGGTGATGTCTATCGAAGCTTCGGATCCTCTTCTTCGCTCCCTGATCTCATCCCATCCACTCTTCGCAAGCACGAGTCGGCACCAATCCCGAGTGACGACGTCGCCGTGGACGCCGTCGAGGAGGGGATCAAGACTGACAACGTTGCTGTGGCACGCCAACCAAATTCTCCTGCGGTCGATGCACGGCCTGGCAGTGTCGTCCAGCTCGCCCCCCTCTCCACCAAGACCGAGCTGCTCGGCGAGCTCGACAACAAGGCCTGCCTCAGCCCCGTCGCCGAGGTCAGCACCGAGGAACTCATCTCCCGCACGCAAATCCACGGCCGAAAGGTCTCGGCGCCAGTCGTCTCCCAAACTGCCAGGGAGTTCAAGGGCCGCCCAAGAGCGGGTACTTGCAATGCCACTACCACCGCCATGGGAGGCGGCAAGAAGAGAGGGAGCTATATGCTGTTCCCGCAAGTGTGAGGACCTTTGTATAAAAACATCGAAGGAAAATATGTGTATTGAAGAGCACGCTGGTGGTGTTTCTCAGGCAAGAGATGCCGTGTGAATATTACAACAAAAATGGGGCATGTCTATTTGTGTATGTTTTTTTTTGTTTTTTTTAGCGCTCTTCTTCCTTCGTTGGTGGGATGTTACACGATGCCATGTCTCTGTTTTTTTTCCCCTCGTTATTCAATTGCTGCACCTGCCTAGATTTTTGGGAGGGTGTAATCTGGGGACCCAAATTTCCTTTTCGTCTACTCGTTGATTCTGGCGGCATAGACGGGAGCACTCCATTGGTCGTTCACACAGCTTCATGTGGGAAGACGGGCTGTATTACTATTCTTACTGTCCTTTACGAGATCCATCTTTTCCCTTTGTCACTTTCACGGCGGGGGCATACTAGGGATGGTGTTTTATCTGGGGGTTTCTGGATGGGTGTCGTCGGTCGGTTATCAAAATGTCGTCTTTTTTTGGATCTATAGAATGGTGGGAAATGGGGTCATTGGATCGGATCGAACTTTGGCAATTGATGATGGGATGAATAAGAGACGAGAGAGTATTTGAGGTGGATGGTGTGAGGTGCCGAGGAAGTGAACGGGGAATTAGCGGGACGAGATGAGACGAGGAAGTGTCGTGTATCTCGTCGACGTCGCGAGAGGCTGAGTTAAAGACACCTCCCTATATAGGTTCGAGTCGCCCTGTCTTACTCGCTAGCTAAATAGGCATTGTTGAAATAGTGCGATGTTCCTTGATCGTCCCTCGCGTCCTTTTCTGTGACTGCGTTGTGTGTTGTGAGTACATTGTCTTACCTTACCTGACTCGCGTGTCTTTGAGGATGGTCTCGTGGATAGTTCATCCGTTCTTCAGTGCATTGTGTGCTCTTTCTACCGTGCATTCATTCGTACACACATGTATGTCTCGTCCCGGTTCTGGTTGATCCTCGACGAGTGTCGGGACGCCTGTATGCAGCGCGGGAGTCAGGGGCTTTTTGTCTCCTGCCACTCGCCTCGTGAATATCAGGCCTTCGGCCTTCTTCCTATTCTCCTGCCTCTGCACTCTGCGCCGTCGAAGCTTGTGTTCGTGTACGCCGCCTTGGTTTGGAGGCGGGGGGGCTCTTCTCCTCCTGCTGCCAGGGCTTTAACCTTGGGGCCCAGTCGTGTTCTATTGAAGGACGTGTGGGCTCAAGAGAGTAGGCATGTATCCATGTGCCTGTGCTTCGGTGTGGTATGGGGTGCTTTGGTTCTTCTGAAGCTTTACTGTTGGTGGGCTTGGTGGTATTTTTGGGATGGGGAATGAACCGTATCACAACGGACTTTTTGCGAGGGGGGTGAATTGGTTTAGCCGGGTGATGTGTCCTTATGGCTTGGGATCTAGCATAGTATGTGTTGTGTTGTGGGATTGGTATTTGGTGTTTATGGTAAGGATGTGGATGAAACTTTCCATGGGGTAATATAGGGGAGATCCTGCCGGCATGGTATCGATTTCACGGCTGTATGCTATGGCATGATCATTTTGTCTTTCGTGGTAGGTACTCTGGAGGAAGGAAAATAGAAGTCTCAACGTACAGTACAAGTATCACGATGTACTTCGAACGTGTAGCAAGACTGTGTCGAGCGAGCAAGCGAGATTGTGCCGAGCCGAAACGCCGCCTCTTGACTCCAACAACATCACAACAACCGCATCAGCTCTAAATGCTCACAACCCTAACTTCCCCCCTCTACTTCACCCGGTCCAGAGTATATCCACGCCGCATCCACTTCCGCCCCTTCTCCACCACCACGAAGATGAGCAGCAAGCTGATTCCCTCCTCGGTTGCGAAAGCCATCGACTTCATCGACTTCCTAAACGACTCTCCAACTCGTAAGTCCATTACCCCATACCCCTCCACTCCCCCAACTGTTATTTCTCCCCGTCCTCCCCTAGGGGTTCTTCAATTGACCTTCCTATAGCATACCACGCCGTCCACTCCGCCATCCGGCGCCTCGCCGCCGCGGGGTTCACAGAGATCAAAGAGCGCGATAGTTGGTCTTCTCTTATCCCGGGTTCTAAATACTACCTGACCCGCAACGCCTCCTCCCTCGTCGCCTTTGCTATCGGCTCGAAATGGAAACCCGGAAACCCCATCGCCATGATCGGCGCGCATACCGACTCCTGCTGCCTCCGCCTCAAGCCTGTTAGCAAGAAATCCGGCGCTGGGTTCCTTCAAGTTGGGGTTGAGACGTATGGAGGTGGGATCTGGCATACGTGGTTTGATCGCGATCTGAGCATCGCTGGGAGAGCGATGGTGCGCGACGGGAAGGGGAACATTGTGAGTCGGTTGGTGAAGGTTGATAGGCCGATCTTGAGGATCCCAACGCTAGCGATACATCTTGATCGCAAGACGAGCTTTGAGCCGAATAAGGAGACGGAGCTGTTCCCGATTGCGGGGCTGGTTGCTGCCGAGTTGAATCGCACGGGGGAGGAGGAGGATAGGAAGAGTGAGGAGGAGGAGGAGGGGAAAGATCAGACGTTTCGACCGCTGAAGGGGATGGCGGAGAGACATCATCCGTACGTGATGGAGATTATCGCAGAGCATGCTGGGGTTGAGGTCGAGGATGTGGTGGATTTCGAGATGGTGCTTTATGATACGCAGAAGGCGTGTATAGGAGGCATCAACAATGAGCTTATCTTCTCTGCTCGGTTGGATAACTTGGGGATGACGTATTGTGCTGTTGAAGGGCTTATCGGCTCTGTGGCATCAGAAAGTGCGCTGGTGGAGGAGTCGACGATACGCCTGATAACATGTTTCGACCACGAGGAAATCGGAAGCACGTCCGCTCAAGGCGCGGCATCAAATTTCCTCCCAGCTGTCGTTCGTAGACTAGCGGTCCTGCCTTCACACCATGATTCGAGCTCAGATAAATCATATGAGAAGCTCGGGGATGTGGATATCACCACGGCATACGAGCAGAGTCTCGCAACGTCGTTCTTGATCTCGGCCGATATGGCACATTCTATCAATCCGAATTATATGGATAAATACGAGTCGGATCATCGGCCGGAGATGAATAAGGGGACGGTCATTAAAATTGATGCGAATCAGAGATATGCGACGAACTCTCCTGGTATAGTTTTGTTGCAAGAGGTACTTCCCCTCCGCCCCCCCCTCCCCCTTCACCTCCTACCCCATTTCCCATCTTCTTCTCTAACACTAACCACTCTCTCCCAAGGTCGCACGTCGCGCAAAACCACCCGCAGACTCCACAACCCCCAACGGCGTTCCCCTCCAGCTCTTCGTCGTCCGTAACGATTCCTCATGCGGTAGCACCATCGGCCCTATGCTCTCGGCTGCCCTCGGCACGAGAACGCTGGATCTGGGTAACCCGCAGCTTAGTATGCATAGTATCCGTGAGACGGGTGGCGTGTATGATGTTGAGCTTGGGACTAGGCTGTTTGAGAGTTTCTTTGACCATTTTGGGGAGTTGGAGGGGAAGATCTTGGTTGATTAGATGTGAGGGCAAAATGGAATAGGCATGGCTAGGAACGCTTTTGTCTGGGTGAAGCTGATTCTCTAATACGACAAACGGGCTCTTGGGGTCGCTTTCCTTTCCCCGTGCTCTTCTGGCTAATACTACTCCTTCTCGATCACTCTGCAGCCACAAGTCCAGCATTTGAGTTCAAACATCGTCCATTAAAGGTGACAGATTCGCCTAGAGTGAGCGTAGTGTGTCGGAAGGTAACTCTCGTTAATTCCCTCCGAGTCTTTCCTCTGGTTCACGAAGCCTACCAGCGTGAGTCGGTATCATCCTCGGGATTCTGTTGGCTTGGGGGGCAATCCTCGGCTGTGTGTTTTGGCCGGTGTCACCTTTCATCGTGTGCTCTCTGTTGATAGGCGCTTGATGAGGTTCAGGGGGACGACCCCGATGCTAGAGATTTCGTGTGACTGACTGACTTTTTGGTCAAATGTAAAATGGGTGTGGGTCGCGAAGGAGTTGAGTTGGGGGGAAGAGCGGAGTGGGGGGAGTTAGAAAGGGTGAATTCGGGAGGGTTTGTTACCTTGGTCTTTCTTTTGTTTCTGACTTTCTCTTCGCTCGGGGTGGGCAGCGGTTTGGGTAGGAAGTTGAAAGCGATGGGAGGGGATGGGATGAGTAGGCGGGTTTTGAGTGCTAGGAGAGGGATGGTAGGTGAGGGTTTCAAGGAGCAATATGGTGTCTTCTCACTGCTTTCTCTATGGGGAAATTACTCTGTTTCTTGCTTCGGTTCTCGCGCTTGCTTTCTTGCTTGCTTACTTGGGATGCTAGAATGGGGGGTTCAACTTTCCCAGCTGTTGCACATAGGTCGGAGTTCTGCTCCCTGTATCCAGTGCAGGATTCGCAGCACAAGGGACGATAGGACCGAGAGCTGGATCTTCGGGATATCAGTAAGAGTACACCAAGAACAGATGAGTAGTGAAAGGCAGTGAGCTCAGGGGCTGGGTTGCTTTGACTAACGAGAGGTGGTTAGGTCATACCTTCCACCCAACTTCATTCCTATCGACATCCACCCAGCACCTCCGTCCTCACAGCCTCCTCCCTCCACTCCTCCCTCCACTCCTCCCTCCACTCCTCCCTCCACTCCTTCCTCCATCCCAACTCCTCGTCCTCACCCCGCCATACCCTCCTCCACTCTTTCCCTCTTTCATACCCCTCCCCATATCCCCCATCCTCAAGATACCTATCATCCACATGTCGTATCTCACCTGCCTTATGCTCATACACCACCTTTGCGGACTTATTCCCGCGCTCGTAATCACTCGCATACTCTGTAGGCGAAGCGCAGTACTCGCCTTCGTGTTTCTACGTGTCGGTCTTCGGGACCGTGGGTGTGAAGAAGCGGGTTGAGGGGCCGTAGGGGCGATGGAGGTGGTTGGATGGTTTGGAGTATGGGGATGAGTCTATTTAGCCTTATGCGGAGGGCTGATTCGCTAGGGTAAGGGAGTGGGCGTGGTGATGATGTTGATTATATTGGTGATATCCGTTTTGTTGGTTTTGGATATACTACTCGTAGCGACGGCGCGGGTAGGGAGGGTGGTATTCAAGTGGGTGTTGGCGATGGGTATCCTCCAGGAGTTGTGGTCTGTACCTATCTTGCTGTTCGTGAGCGTACCCGTGAGAGGGTCTCTGTTGTTGTAGTACGGGTTGTGGAAGCGTGGGTCGCGGTAGCGTTTGTTGTTCATCTTCGGCTAAAGAGATTAGATGCTTTGCGGATATGAGCAAGTGGTCGCGGTAAAGATGCTGATAAGTTTCTTTTGAAATGTGTGTTGTTTGAGCTTTATAGGGGAGATGTGGGGGTAGATGAGCTATGATGAAGGCGTGTGAATATGATCCATGGTTTGAGGAACAGGGGACATCACTGAAAATTTATCTATTCTCAATGCTCAGAGTGGTTTGGGTTTTGTTTCTGTCTTCAATCATTCATGTACGCTTAGCTAAGGATCCTTCAGTCTTTCACAAGTTTGTTAAGTTCTGGCAGAAGCCAAGCCCGCTTATCAGGACAGAAGTTGGAAAGAAAAGTGTATAACCCAAGCGTGTCATAGTCTAGGCTTTCTAGTCACGCCTCGAGATTTGGTGGTTGGTCTAACACTTTAAGCGAGACTTGTGTTCAGGGGAGAAGTGAGAGAGCCTCATACATTAAACATTCCCAATGTCACGAAAGTCAGGGCAAATGCTATTCACAGTTCTGCAAACCACTTTGAATTCCTCATCTACAAGCTAAAAGTCCTCCAACTCAGTCCCACACCAGCATATTACACATCCCAAACCACCACCACCCCCTCGCTTCTCACCCCTCTGCATCCTCGCCACCAACACCCTCCCATCCGCCACATGTCTAATCTTCTCATGTATCGTCCACTTACTCGTATCCACCGCAAGATGATCCCTAAACTGCTGCTCAACACTTTTCCCCTCCCCCGCATCGCCTTTGTTATATCCATACTCATACCGATCCCGATACTCCTGATCATACCCATAGATCTCCCCATCCTTCCGGACAAGATCGTCAGGACGAGTGTCATCCCACTTATCTAATGCACCGGCTTTGACGTACTTGTTTTGACCGCCGCGGGTGATGTGGGAGTCTTCGAGGTGCGCCATGCCCTCGGGGTGGCTGTCCATGATGGCTGTCCAGTTGGGGCATCTGTCTGTCTTGGGCTTGGGAGACTTGGGGGAAGGGGTGGATGCTGTGGGAGGTAGGGAGTCGCCTGGTGGATTGCCGTCATTTGAGTCCCGGGAGAGTTGCTGCTCAGGACTACGGATGTGGCTTTGGCCCTGGGAACTATCATTGGAATCACCTATCGTGGAGTATCGCTGTTGGTGGCGTGCATGCGGGTGATGGTTATTGTAGGCAGCGAAGTATTGCTGGCCATCACAATAGGTGTCATCATATGAGTCATCCTCTTGATGACGAGGCGCATTATCATCTTGAGAATTATAGCTAAAGGGTTGTTGGTCGTGGCTGTTGTCATGATATCTGCGTCTGTCGTTGTTGTAAGCGAAGTTAGGGTGTCGCTGATCGCCATGTTGACAATTATTACCCTGATAGTACGGCATTTTCACCCGTTCAACGAGGACTAGTTGTTGCTTCGGTTTTTCAATATGGGGTCTTTCTGTCCTGCTGTAGTGTACTAGACGATAAGGCGTGTGATGGCAAGACCACGAGTAAAACATAAACAGAGCAGACATAATTCGACTTTTATGGCGGGGGAACTTGATTGTGTGACTCTTCGGCTTTCTATGTTTCTATACATGGGTAGTTATACTTAGAATCAGGCAGTTTCGAACACCGCTGCTGGATGATCGAGACAGTTCTCTACTTCGAGAATTCTAGCTGGAATCCTCCATTAAGAGTTGAGACACTCGAGTCAGGCCCAGAATTTGGAATAAAGGTTTCAAGCTGAAGTCCTTGTGGACAAAGATAACATGCGGGGTCGAACTCGAACAGTGGTTCTTAAATGTCTCCTCCGTCTTAAGACAAGAGTGTCGCTTGTGGTAGGCACGAGATGAGAAGCCGGTAGACTTGAAAGAATTGAGGAGTATGTCCTCGACTGGTGCTGAAACCTCAGTACAATGGAGGACTCACCACCACCATCATGAATTCTCCCGTCCCAAGGCCCACCCAGACATCCGCCGTCCTTGACCTTGAGAATTTGAAGTTCTACTACTTCCATCTACACCCGCATTGATCAGAGGTAGGGACTGCAGTCGCACTCGTCGCCACACATAGTGTAGGTTTTGTTTTGCGAGTCGTGGTGTTGGTTATTGCTAGTTGATTCTAAGAAGGAAGGGGAATATATTGATTGATCGAAGTTGGTTTGATTTGTAGTTGTCAACAACACCTAGCGTTTCTACAACTGGACTCAAAAGGATATTACTAGATCATCGAGTAATGTTATGAATTATAGCTGGGAAACATTTACCATGGTTTTAATTGTTCCAGGCGATTAAAAACTGGGTTAACAGTAGATGCTAGGAATATAAATATTTGCACCTATGCCCTCCGAAGTTTCGTGAGCGGGAACTTGAGAGCATCGATGACTTCACATTTTGACACCACAATTAGACTTCTAAGATCACCAAAATTGGGTTGAAATATACTTCGCGGACTCGAATTTACCGACAGACGTTTGTCCCCAACATGGAATGAAGGGGAACTGGTAATTTAATTATCGGTTACAACATAATAAAATCCTGTGACGTATCCAAACATGCTTTCCCTGCCATCTCCTCCGCGTCATATAAACTCATTCCCCGGAGGAACTCGTCCTACACCGGAATCTCCCTCTTCCAAGAAGACAAAAAGTGATCACAGCGATGACTCCGACTCCCTTCTTGTTTCACGCCTAAGAAGCGTGAGGTCCTTAACACCTAGTACTTCATCAGAGCAATGTAAGCTACCGTAGTAGTAGTACCAGAATAAGCGTACAAATAGCGGAATATTACAAATACATTCCGCCTTCGGGCAACTTTAGTGCAGAGTTTAGATTCTCTTTTAAGTGCACCCCTATTGCAATCAACAAGCAGCGTTAGAGATAGAGAATGCCTGTCAAATCTCATCTATCAACCAGTCACCTTCTTCTGCGCAATACCAGGAGGAAGGCCGGAGAGGTGGAAACACAGTGGCTTAGGAAGATTTGGTGTCATCTCTAGATGATTTACGCGATGGAACCCCTAATTGATATCTCATTACTCGCTTCGACATCAGTCGAAATACCACCAGATTATCCCCCTGGTCTAGATGATGATCACTGCGTCTTTCAAGGATTTATTTTAAACAGAAACTGCCGTGTCTGCGACAAGTTCACCGTCGTGTCACAACTTAACGCAATGCAAGCTGGTCATTGCTTTATGTTCCATGGAGAATGCTAGGAGAAAGTGTATCTATAAAGTATTTTACATTGAGATTAGCATAGAACCTGCTCTTTGAAAATAGACACTACCTCTGATTCCAGCAATGCTCCTTCTATAATAATAATACAATCCCCTGGGATATGTCAATTCTTCAATCTGTGAGCCTCTTCAATGATGGAGCCGTTTATCAATGCTTTGTGTGGCAGAGTGATGGTGGAAGGTCTATATCCCATTCGCGACATCCACATTTTAATCTCACTTTCTCCCATACACAAACTCCGCCAACCACTCTCCATCATGTCAGAATCACCATCATAATGGCCCCCCTTCCCGGATTTCTCAAACGTGTCAGAGAAGGACGTCTATGACCCAAAGTACCTCACCCCATCCGGCCGAAAATTTATAACAGATCACCCAAATACATCAAAGTCGCCATTTCCATGAGGATAATGTACCACAGCATCTTCATGATGCTCTTATCTGCGCTTGGAATATCCCTTCGCGGTGTTGTTTTTCTCGCCATCGTAGGTAGGAGAGGGGGTTGTGAGAAATATGATGTAGGGGATTTGTTTGACCTCCAGATATTTTATGCGCTCCTCATCAGACGTGATAACCGAGGCCTTCAAGAACACGACGGTAACGTTGGAAAGGGGAAGAACCTCTATACACTACAAATTTGACACACACGTGAACGGAGTGGAGATTGAAGATGATCATGAGTAAGGAAGGAACCGGGTCTTTGATGGCAGTAGAAATCGGACAAGCGAGATGGCTGTCTCTTCTCGAGGGTGTCGGAGACACTGAACTTCGAACAACATATAATGGAGATTTTCGAAACAGCAGTGTCAACACTGCGAATCAATTAATAGGGGTTGCGCGCAACAACCAAAAGAGCGTAGTGAGGCTTATGCAACTCAAAGCCAACCAGGTAAACAAACCACACTAAAAGGAAAAACGTCCCAAACAAACAGCCCAACAAGCAGAGCAGAATCAAACGATATCCAAGCAGTAAATTCCTAGCAAGATTCACCCTCACTCAAATTTCCTCATTGCTCAATCATACCCCATGTGGCTTGCCCTCAATCTCAAAGCAACTCGAGCTTTAATTTATGGACTGCTGACAGCGGTGTTGAACCCGCTTGGCGGACCTGGCAAGCGCCATGCCTTGTATCTGATGTTGCTATTCTTATCATCGTAGCTCGAGAAGCCACTCTCATCTCCCAGCATAGCGCAGTTTTCATACTGAGCAGCAACTCGAAGGGCGAGTTCATTGATGCACAGATCTTTTGAAATCTGATAGAATTGTTGGAATGGACTCGGATCATCCCTGACGGCGTACTGGAATTGGAAGTAGAGATCGATGGTGGACGTCGAGGCACTTCCCTCCGGGCTATTTTTAATGTGTTAGTGTCGTAGCTACGGATCGATCGAACGAGGCTTACACGTATGCTATTGGACTGCAACCAGGTGCATCGTGTGGCCATGGTACACATGCTGGTTCTTTGCTGCCAAACCATTCATAGCAGACACGCTTAGCTGCCAGCCCCCAGAATGCCTGGGAAGTAGGGGGAATAAATGGTTGCGGAGAGAAGGCACAATTCGTACTTCCCAACTAGAGAAAACCGTTAGCTCATGGGAGAGAAGCATATTACTATGAAACATACATAATTTACAACTGGTACTGGTGTCTGAATAGGATCGGCAATGGTAGGGCCTGGCAATCTAGCTTCAATCGCTCTTTTGACGGGAGAAGTGGTTGGAGAAGGTGCTCCGCCTGTGATTGAACTCAAGACTGCTGGTACTTCGCTCACTTTCGCTTGGACAATTGGGTTCGTATCCACGACCGTCTTGTTGGAGGTTGCGAGGACGGGGACATCTGCGGGTTTGGCGAACTCGACCTTGACTGGTCCGTTCTTGACGGCTTCTTCGGCGACTGCTAGCTCGGCGGCACTCCCGTTGGTAGGCGCAGCGAGAGCAAGACTCAAAGCGCCTAGAAGCCCTAGAAGTTGAAGACGCACCATCGTGGATGTTTCGAGAGATTCCTTGAAAGTGAAAGGTGCAAGTACTTCGGGAAAAGCGAGTGTGGAGAGAGGGAGATCAGAAGGAGTGAGCTCCAGAGTGGGTTGTGGATGAAGGAAAGAAGGAGAATTTGGGGGAAGAAGGTGATATTTATGTCCAGAGGAAGTATGGACTCAACCTCACTCGTGTGACGAAGTAACTTTTCGCCCAACTCGCCCTGCCTTCGACGCGGATCATCAGAACAAGGCTTCAGGCAGCTGAAAGTTTTCTACATATCAAAGCCATCGCTGTCTCATCCTACTGCCAGCATTTGGCAAGCCATTATGCTTTCAGGATTCAGCTCTTGCCAGCCTCAATGGCGAAAGAAAATTGAAGGGGAAGCCTGGAGCTGGAAAAGGAGAACTCCGTTCGCAAAGACGTTGGAATAGATTCTGTGATGACAGGTAAAGAGGCTGATTCTATGGGACCCAACATCAAATTCAGGTTTTCCTGCCTCGGAGGGTTATCATATCCTCATGTGAAGACAAAAAGAAAAATCCCTTGTTGAGGACTTAATCCAACATCATCCGAGAGGGAGTTCTAGGTCCATTCGATTGTATGCTAGGCTGCGATTTATGACTTTCAAAGAACTCGATGAAGGCCTCCTTCTTGCGTGCCATAATAGAACCATGTCATTCTATGCCAGGGCATGAAACATGATCGTGCCCGACTCGATCGAATACGATATTCAACCCTTCTCTTTTCTCAAGTGAAACTTCTCTGATTGGATAGCGTCTGGCCTGAGTGGCGTTGCAATTATGAGCCTCTGCCATGGGGTTGACCCAAACTAACTGCAACCTCCGAAGGGATGCTGTTACTCCATTGAAGGGGCTAGAATCTGACAACAAAGCACGTAGTTGTACGAGGCATACATTCACTTAGTCCCGTAGCTTGTTGTATTCCCTATCAGTACTCATCTAATGGGAAAGATAGTTATAAATTTTTCATATTGGGGGGTTTTCCCAGAGCCTCCTAAATCACTTGATCGGAAGCGCTTTATTCTTATTGTTGAGATTGACTATTTAGCGGTGATTTGATTAAGGAACCAAGGCAAGAAGACCGTGTATTGACTTTTATTGCAGTGTGCCTATCTCTCACGTTCCGGCAGTCACACGTACCGTCGTATTCGACCATAGTGGCTTTCCTAGAAGAAACTTCCTTTGTGATCGACCCAGTATACTACCCAGCTGGAAAAGCTTAACTGGGTGACATCACTGTCCTCTGACATAATTGGAGAGAAGGCGCAAACATGAAACGTGAAGAAGTTCGGCAACTCCCGCGCTGAAGTCAGGCGAACAATATGGGAGCCTAGCACAATGACTGCCGGTGACTCCAGGGAAGATGTTGATGATCGCACTTGTGATTGGGGTGTGGCGCCACGATGCTATCGAATCAACGGGGGGTTCCATCAGCGTTCTACTGGTCACACAACGTCTTTACAGAACAACTACATAGCAAGGATCATGGAAACAAGCAATGGCGAGTATGCTTGGCGACCTGAGTTTGGGGGCTCTGATGAGGCTCGGTTGAGGTTGGACTGTTGTTGTAACTCGTAAGCCGGGGTGAAAATTAGTCCGACGTCATGCGAGAGAAAAGCCATGTCTTGCGCATCGAGGACTGTGCCTGTGTATTGATCTGCATTTTGCTTGTGATAATCCTCCTGCGAGTCTTTTTCCGACTGCTGGAAGCGCCAAGTAGCAAATGCTCCGTGGTTCCCCCTAATAAATTTAAGCGAGCCTTGGTACACTTTTAGCGAGAAGGCTGCTGACCATAAGGGACATGTAAGAAAAATAACAAATTGACATACCGCACGTAGAAAAAGTATCATATGCTTGTGATAGGGTGAAGCTCGCGTGGCTTGGAAGTAGATCTTCAGCTTCCTTCCATGCCATTGGCTTCCGTCCACGTGTGCTTTCGTGGCTTAGAAACGCCTTTCTTGCAACATCTCCGTAATCCCTCGAGAAGTATCGGAGATCTCTACATTTACTGACCAAAAGATTTCCCAGAGAGTATGTAAGACAAACTAGGAAGATGCATTGTGCATATTAGATTTTCCTCGACCCTAATTGCCTACTTCTCCAGTGTTACATGGTCAGAAAAGTGCCCACGTTGAGTACTTTTTTGAAATTATCAAGCTGTAAATATCTACTTGGATTTGTTCAAGCCAGGGTGGATTCCTCGTTTGTATCTCCCAGCACTCTATGCCGACAATTATGCCATGCCTCCTAAACCTCATGAAAGGGAGATGGATTGTGTTATTGATACTGGAGTTATTGATTCCCTGGGACCCCTTCGCCTCACCAATAACACCCAAGTGATGGGGAGAATACACGGAATGTATTCTCGATGTAGGATGTTACTGAGTACTCCGTATTATGACAAATACAATCATATGCAGGTGCGAGCAGCACCTACATGGGCAAGAGTTGAGGGAGAGAAAGAATCAAAGGTTGAAAATTCGAGTTCTCGCAAAAACAAGGCCTCTGTTTGGCCAGATTCATGCACAGACGAGAGCGGCAGCCTCTAATTGGCTCTACCTGTCGTGGAATGCCCGAAAGGAACTGGAAAAATCGAACTTCACAAATAAATGCGCACGTATTATAACGAATACTTATATAAACTTAAAACTAACCTCGGTCACATATAACTTAAGGTGTGCGTATCCATTCCTTTAAGTTAAATAAAGTCCCGAGCTTAGGTCGTTAGGTAAAAAACATTTTCGCTATTTTATCGAGTTATCGACACGGTTTATGGTA
Organism: Amylocarpus encephaloides; assembly: GCA_019669835.1. Classification (NCBI taxonomy): domain Eukaryota; kingdom Fungi; phylum Ascomycota; class Leotiomycetes; order Helotiales; genus Amylocarpus; species Amylocarpus encephaloides. Next base: position 225,074 of record MU251356.1, read on the forward strand.
ATGATCGGTTGGCCTCGTGATATGAGCTTTGTATATGAGCTTTGCATATGACCAAGCTCATATCACGAGGCGAACCGAGTATTAGTGCAGTAGGGGAGCAACAAGGGCTCGTGTGGGGTTATGCATGGCATCTCAAGAATCCATGTACTCCGTAGCGTCTTTTAAACAACCGCAATCAATTGCTTAAGGTGGGGTCACCGACTACCAAAGTAGACAGACACGGGAGCACCGGAGTTTCAACAAGTATTACATGAAATCCTATCGTGCTTCCTATCGAGTATCATGTTCGGAGGTTCTCATTTTTCCAAGCACTTTGTGGGCGGTGGGCGGCCTTTGAGTGCTCTACCAGACGCGAGAATAACCGGGTTTTGTCAGCAGCAAGTCAGTTCGAGAGCTTACGTTGTACTCCAGGCCATTGCATTATGCAGACTCTTCGTGGAGAATGTGGGGCTAAGCGAATGCTAAGCGAACACTACGGAGTAGGTGCCACAACTAACGTTGGCTCACCTAGCCGCATCCGGTAGAAGTATAGAATATATAGTTATACCATTTACTACTAAGTTATATAAGAGCTCTAGTAAAGGGGTTTAAGTAATCTTTCTATAGAATAGCGTATATTATAGGCCGGGTTATAGTTATTACTAGTAGAAAAAAAATCTTATTTTCGACGTTCCTCTGCCCCGCTCTTTATAAAGTCTTAACGAAGCGTTAGCATAAGAATACTAAAAATTAGAAATAACGATTAATCTTCGCTAATCACTTCTAATATCGATTATAAATTACTAGAATATGCTTATTATATATCTATATAATATAGCTCTCAGTTCTAGTGTACCTAATATCGTATTCGTGGCTTAAAGTCAACGTCGGCATTGTAAGTCATCGCTTAAAAACAGAAAGAAACCGTTCGAGCTTTTAGGGAGTCACGCATATCACCAATACCCCACCTTCATTTGAATGACAGGGCTCATGCTCGCAAGTCAGGAAAGTCCCCCCTGTGGTGAGGATAATGGTCTCGGGAGAATGAAGCTGATATATTTGGAGACTGCGACCCAATTGAGGTTCAAATTCACCGACGTAGCCTTTCATGTTTCCTACGACTTGAATCCACTCATACAGTACCATACCGCTGCTTCAATCCGGACTGAGTATTCAGTAAAGTTTCAAAGTACGATTGAACTTATCATACACTCATCATGGGTGCGTTCTTCGTTCTCGAAGACCATCGCCTCGCGAAGGTCCCAGGGACGGTCATTCTGGAAGAAGACGTCGCACACTCAGAAACGATAACAGGGAATCTCAAACATGGCACAGGAAAACACTCACACATCGTCCTCACGCCACAGCCATCCGACGATCCAAACGACCCTCTCAATTGGAGCTTCTACAAGAAACTCACCATAATGCTCATCACTGGCATGGGCACAATTCTATTCGGTGCTTGTTTCGGGCCACTTCTGAATGCGAGTCTCGTCGTCATCTCTGTGGAACTCAATGTCCCAATTTCAGACGTCACGCTTCTTTCGGGTTACCAAACACTTGTTATTGGTTGCACGGCTCCATTCGTCTCCGCGTTGTCGAGGAAATATGGAAAGCGTTCACTCTTCGTCCTCTCATCGGTGTCCGCAGTGATTGGGAATATCATCGGCTCAACAAGCACGAGCTACAACCAGCTACTCGCATCGAGGGTCGTCCAGGGCCTCTCGGTGAGCACGTATGAGAGCTTGCTCCTGGTTGTGATTGGGGACCTCTATTTCGTCCACGAGAGGGGGATATACTTTTCCGTCACGACCTTCTTGCTTGCTGCCGTGAGCAACCTCGCAAGCGTGGTGTGCGGACCCATCACCGACAATTTAGGCTGGAAGTATCTCTTCCATATCTTCGTGGCGCTCAGTGTGGCTCAAACGATATTTCAGATTCTATTCGTACCCGAGACGACATATACGAGGGCGAAGAAGTATGATATCGACGAGTTGACGACTTCTTTCGAGGCAGTAGCCGCAAAGGGAACGACAGATGACGAGAAGGCACAAAAGAATGGCGAACATGCCGAGAATGTGACGACGGTTTCGTCCGCCAATGTTTCGCCAAACACAATACCACCGAAGAAGACGTTCATGCAGAACCTTCGTCTTTTCAACGGCACGTTCTCTGACGAAAATCTATTTCAACTCATCATTGCTCCTTTTGCAATATGTATGAATGTCGTTGTATTCTTCATCGTCCTGATTCAAGGCTGGTTCGTAGGTCTCTTCGTGGCCATCGCTTTCGTGATCCCACAAATTTTCGGCTTTCCACCCTACAATCTGTCGCCAGCAAGCATCGGATATTTGTCTCTGGGGCCATTCGCTGGAGGCCTGATTGGCATGATCTTCTTAGGTGTGATTACAGATCCGATTATCATGTACATGACGAAGAAGAATAAAGGAGTCTACGAACCTGAATATCGACTGTTGCCGTCGATCTTGGGACTCTGTACCGCCGCTGGCATGTTTGGATATGGACATGTCACGCAGAACTTTGGAAGTCCTTACGTAGCCTCCTTCTTACACGGCGTCGTCATCTTTGGTCTCATGGGCGTGGTGGTTGCAACGAGTGCGTATGCACTGGACGCGTATCGGGATATGAATAATGAGATTTTCATCATGGGTATGTTCATTCTTGCAAAATTCTCTTCTTTATCCAATCGAAACGTTGAAGCAAGACTAATGTGATGAGTTAGGTATGCTCGTCAAGAACTTTCTCCTCTATGGCTTCACCTATTTTATCAATGATTGGATAGCAGCCGCTGGAACACGCCACGTCTTTTACATATTTGGGGGAATAGGGATAGCGACCATGATTGGATTACCCCTGATGTATGTTTTCGGAAAGATGTATCGAAGCTACTGGAGTAGACATAATCTGCTGGAGAAGTTTGGAGTACGAACCCATGCGGAGTAAGAAAACGAGAGCGAGAAGAAAGCGAATACTATAGTCAAAGAGGAACGCTCGCTTAAAATTGGTCTACCGTGAGAGTCAGCACAGAACAGCTAGACAACACGACAATCCACCAAATTCCCCAATCAAAATGAAGCTTACTTAAACATTACTCGATCTCTAAGCTTGAGACAGGGCTTTGGTTCCTTACTACTATAATCATAACTCATTTTCATCATTGACCCCTCTATACTCCTCACTCAAAGGCCACTGCCTCGTCCAAATATTCATCCCAATCTTCTCCCCATGAGTGACCGGCAGACCCGCATGTAGCGTCGCGGGATCACCCATCCCATCGCTCCCTAAATTCTGCCAAAACACCGCACTCCCCCTCAACGGCCTAAATGTAACGCCATTGTCCCAAGCCTCATCACAATCCACAAAACCACACCACCTCTCATCCCTCGGTGCTTCTAACATTGGGAAATTCGTTCCTCCTCCGGTGACATTATCGCTCTTGACGTATACGAAAAACGAGCTCTCGCGATTACCGCCGAACTCGTTGGTGATTTGCGATTCGGCTTCGAACCAGTCGGTGTGTAGGTGGTATTGTTGGTTTTGGGAGTATTTGACTAGCTGTAGAGGCTCGAGGTGCGTCCGAGGAGTGTCGAAGCCTTGAAATTTCAGGGCACGATTTTCGATGCAGCGGACGATAGGGTCGCGGACTACAGAGGCGGATTGTGAGGTGCGAGTTGAACGCTGTCCCTGGGTGCCAGATTCATCGGAGACCGCGGAGTGGGAGAAGGAATCTTGCCTGGTGGGCTATCAGTACGGGTTGCATAGGGGAGGGTTTCTAGCAGAGAATGGACTTACGTGATTTCCTGGAGATGTTCACTCTCTGCTTCGGTTAGGAAGTCGGATATATAGATCACCAGAGGAGTCTTAGAGAAGACATGGACTTCATATTTGGGATCAATACATGTGTCGGACCGGGGCGCGACCTGTTCAGAGGATCCAAGTATCGGTATTGCGAAAAAGCAACACCAAAGGAAAGCAAATAGTGGTGTAGTATTAGGCATCGTGGGTGTTCTAAACCGCATCATCATCATCATCATCATCATCATCATCATCCTCGAAAACGGGCAGAGGCAGATAATAAATCAACCCCTCGCCTCGCAATGCCCCTCCTGAGTCCTCACCCCTGAGTCCTCCCCTGACAACTTGCAGCCCTGAAACAACACCTTCAGATGACAACCATGCCATTCAATCGGCAAAAATGCTCCCGACGAACCATTTCTCAACCGGAAAGACAGGATCGCCATCATCTTCGACGCAGAAGCGAACGATGATATGTGATTTCCCCTGCGTTTGTGCGACGTTCTGTGACCCGCCTCGTCAGAACCCCTTGGTCGTTCGACCCCTTTTCGTTTGTAAGCCGATAGCCGATGCAATTTTCTAGTGAGACCCCCTTTCTTGGCGTGATCAGCCGCAAACTGACATCGAGACTCATAGAATTTCTTCGTGGTACGGAGTTATGCTCTTGCTAAACGTCTCCATTCGACATATTTATAATGAGACTGTCAAGTGCTATAATTCTTAGCTCGTGTCTGGCTTCAACGGGGTGGTGTTGGGAGCACGCCTCGGGCGATGCGCTGAGCGAGATCATTGAAAAGAACGAGCTTGCGTTGGTTGCGTGTACGTTCTGACAACCCTTTTTTTCTCCTCCTATCAGACCTACTTTCCTCATGTTGAATGATTGGATTCTGATCAATGATAGTTGTTGCGGTAAGACTCGAGCCTCTGAGATTAGACAAATCGTGATCTGACCGTTGTCTGTGAAAACAGCCAGGAATGTAAGCAACCACATTAACGTATCGAAAACCCTCAACTGACCATTCATTGTCCAGCGAGTCTTGTGAAACCCTGGAATCAGAATGGTCAATTGCTGCAGAGAGTGCAAGCATCCCTCTCCTCAGCATCGACTGCAACTCAGAGCCCAAATTCTGCTCCGAGCATGACGTTGCCTTATTCCCCGCCATAAGACTCTATCACGACGTCGGGCAAGTAACAAGATATCGAGGCGAAAGAACTGCCTCCTCGTTAGTTGACTCTTTCTTTCAAGAAGGGCACAAGACTGATAGAAATCCGAAGCATCTCCGCCTTCGTCCAAAGATCCAGCAGGCCTGTAATATCTGTGGTGGACGTGAACAACCTGACTGAATTCCAGTCCATTGACACAGTAGTTTTCATCCTTGTCATTCCTAACCCAGATCACGAGGTCAAAGCTACGTTTACTCGCGTTGCGACGCAGTATCACTCTTCGTTCTCATTCGGGGTACGAGTAGGACCCCCGAATTATAAAGCTCACGTGCTATGCTATAAGTCTCATGAGGATGAGCTCGAGGTTTTCACGGGTCCTCTGAACCCCACGGCTATTGAGGGCTTCGTGAAGGAAGCTTCGCTGCCTCTGGTGGGTCAGCTTACGAGGAGGAATGAAATGAAATATCTAAAGGCCAGTGATGCCACCGACTATGACGGGGAATATTTAAATGCTGACAATCTACAGTCCGGGAAATCATTAGTCTACATTTTCGCAAACACAGACGCCTCCATCTCGACCTTCAAAACAGAGTTCACGCCCCTGGCCAAGAAGTTCAAGGAGTACTTGAGCTTCGTAACCATCGATGCAAGAGAATATGGTCACATGCTCGAAACACTGGGCCTGCAAAAAGGCAAATTGCCCGCTGCTGCTGTGTATAATCCTAGCTTTGGACAGATGTTTCCCTTCGATCAAGAGATTGAGGTCGAGCCTAAAGTGATCGATGCTTTTGTGATAGATATTGTGCAGGGGATAATCAAGCCGTGGGGGAGTAGTGAGGAGAAGGAAGATAGTGGACAGCAGGTGGCGGTTGAAGAGAGACAGGAAGATGGGGAGGACGCAATAGGAGAAGGACATGTGGGAGTGGACCACTCAGAGCTGTAAAGTACTGGTACGAGCATTAATTGACCATTTTGCTTATGTGACCCGAATGAGCTTCATGCTGTGCCCGTGCTGCGACAGACAACATTTGGACATGATTCTCCTGTCAGCATGGGTTGACATGTCCTCGGAGACAAGTCCAGTTCAGATGTCGAAGTCAGTTCTAATTTGAAGACGACTCTCATCCGTTCTCCTCACACAGCCTTTGAATGTCTGGCAAGTTCCGCTCAGTATCGAAAATGATCCGGAGGATTTGAAAAGACATGGGAAGAGTTGGTCGGCCTTGGTGTACTTGGACCAGTTTGCACAACCGATGCAGTCTTTCTTACCGCGAGGATCACGGCACCTGTTGCTTCGGCCTTTTGTTTCACTGACATTTGCGCGACGGTCTTGACTTCGACGAAGCCGATCATGTTGACCACCGTGAAGCCAAATGTCACATACCTGCACCCTGTTTGTTACTCTCAATTCACGTGGCTCCTAGGGGGCTCCTGGATATATGTATATAATCGTCCACCGAACAGGAGAGAATCTACTGTATTCTCGAGGTCATAAGGACTAATACGGACAACTAGGCCTTTCGAGATCCGCGAGTTCAAGGGGGAGAAATCCAATCTTGAATGTGTAGTGTCCATTGTCAAAGGGATTTGGAGCTCTTGCGTCCATGCTCCTTGAAGCTTCTCTCTAAAGGCAGCTTCTGAGTGAAACGGCCTTTTCAAACTCACCGGCTGTTATGTACTTCGTATCTGAGAATCCAATTCTCGAATCCGCGGATCAACCTTATGTGATAAGCAGAAGGTACAAATCACTTGACTTGCATTGGCTCCCCTAGCTTACTTTGTACTCGTTACAATGCTGATAGCCTGATAGAACCGAGTAGAGTTCGGTAGACTACTGTAGTCTCGGCCTCGGGGTACATGGTACAAGTTCCGTACAGAGTACTTCGTACAGACACGTTCTTGACATGCAGTTCCACGTTGAGCGGGATGCAGGGAATTGGATCCTCTAGCCTGAAACATCATCGTGAAGAAAATCACAACAAACGCGAAGAACGTGACAGCCTGACGACTCTGACAGCCTGACGACTCTGACAGCCGGACGACCCTGACGACTCTGACCTCCCATTATCCCATATCTGATATCTCAGAGTATCACGCCACAAAGGACTCTGACTCCGCGCCTTTGTAACCCCGATCTGCTTTCGTGCAGACAATTGCCTCGTGTCCCTCCGTATGCGTTTATTGGTTTCCAAGTTGGAGAGCTGTGGGCCTTGTGGTGCGCCCAGCGTCGTATTTCCAAGTACCGTACCGTATAGTACTGTACGAAGTATTCGTACCTCCGTATTCCGTACATCCCAGATCCCAAAGACCAGAGGACAACTCAGCAGGCCACGCGATGATCTGTTGAAGAAGCTTTTGTCCGGCGTACGGGGTATGACCGCGGTCCAGTACAGACCAGACTGTACTTCGTCCCGTACAAGCTCTCTTTGCGTCCTCCATTTCGGCTTGCAGCGTCCGTGGCGCCGAATGAAACTGGTGATACCTCGTCACCTCCGGACGGTGCTGGGGCACAAAAGCATTGTTTATCTCGATTTGCCTTGTCAAGGTCGGCGGGCCTAGGTCGCTCGGTGGCATCCAAATTCCAATGATGATCCAAATCGATCCAATCAAGGAGCATGACGGAGGAGAAGTCCTAATACAGACGGGTCTAACCTCTCTAAGACGTGCGCCGCTCGAAGTGCGCCATCTTTGGAGTCAGCTTTTGGTACCGAGTTGGTATCGACTGGGGATGGGAGTGCTATTGTTATGCGATGGCCGCCTGCGAGTAAACAAACAGGTTTCAAGCGAAATGTGAAAGCCGTCCAGTCGTCAAACGTGAACAAGTACCAAAGGGTCGCCTGGCTGGAGGGCTGCCTCGTGAAATAGCCGAATGGTGAGATCGTGCTACCAGCATTATTCTTCGTCCTCTTGGTGAGAGTTTGCTATTTTCGTGGTTGTGTTGGAGCTGGGCCGGAAGCTCAGGATCAAGCCCATTGTTGCCGTGTTAACGTGCCAACTGCAAGCCACCAAAAGGCCGACACCATTATTACACGGGAGATCTCCATCACGCCAGATGTGAATTCGATACCAGATCTCCATCCAATTTATCCTCCCCGCTGCAGACGCGCCCAGTCTTCGCATTATCGAAACTCATGTACAGCAACACGCCATACTTGACTGATCATTGTTGGTGGTGGAAATAGCCTGAGTCTCAACCATTGAGCTGTGGAGGGTGGCAACTGGTCAGTATCCCAAGGACGATGTACAATGACAATGTACCTTTTCATGTCTCTCACCTGCACCCCCTCCCCTCGCGCCGCACATTCCAACTCAAAACACAAAGACTAATCTATGGAATGCTCTGTCCTCACAGACCATGGCCCCTCACCAAGCCGAACCTCCAGACGAAGAAAGAGACCAACATGCTTGTCCATCAACCCTGATCTCCACCAAGAAGACTTCTGCGAATGATGTCCCGCGACGTGGTGGTTCGATTGCGAAGCTCACTCCCAATGGCAACACGAAAGGAAATGCCAATGCGACGACTACACCTGTGCGAACAGCATCCGCCCAAAACAAAACCAAGACGCCAAATACTGCGCCGGCGCGCGCGAAAACTGGCGCGAAAAGGCCGGGACCTACATTACTTGGGGATTTCCTACTCGGAAGACCGAGTCCAGCCAGAACACAGAGGCGGAAGAGTCTCAATGTCGTGAAAGCTGAGATGCGAGCGGATCTCGTGGGCAAGGTGCAGCCGCCTGGAGGGATTAAGGACCGAGTCAAAACATGGCAGAAAACCAGCGCCGCAGAAGTAATACTCGACCCTCTTGCAGACGCCGCAAGCCAGCCAGACGATATTGGGGGATGGGAAAACGAGGAAGACGGGAGTGTCGACGAGGAGGAGAGGCTCAGGATCAAATTCCGGGAAGGCAGAAAGGCGGCCCTCAGAGCGAAAAGCAAGGAAACACAAGCCCCGGAAACACCTAAGCATTGTGCAAATGCCACGCCGAAAAAGAGAGTCATTAGCGATTCGCATTGGATGAAGAACAAGAAGAAAAGTCCACCGAGAAATGGAACGACGATCCCAAAGAATTTCCTGCAAACAACCGCAATCAATCCGCCATTGGAGAAGAAAATATCAGACTGGGTGAAGAGGACCGAGAGCCAGGAATCCGAATCCGAAAAGCCCAAGGACAAGCCGCGGAGTAGGAAAGTCTCGAAACAAGATCCTTTGGATGGAGGAAGCCGCGAGAGGTCATCCAATAGGGCATCTCCTAGTGACGGTATCCGGATCCGGTCCTCTCCTGTTAACGAGGAGGCGCGATTTCGATCGAGAAACAGTAGCCCGAAAGATGACGGAATCCGAACAACCCCGTCTAAGCGTCGCCCAAGAAGCAAGGAACACGAGAGTAATAACCCGCGGGAAGATGAATCTCAACCCCCGATGTCAAGATCTCAGTCGAGGAGGAGACCCTCTGCCAAACTTAAGGATGATGGAATTCGGGTCAAGTCCACCTGGGGAAAAGATCTACCCGACGATGGAATTCGAATCAGACCGTCCAGAGAGAATTCTGTCCATGACAGCATCCGGATCAAGCCTCTCCGAAAGAGGAGTAGTAAGACGTCTGACCAGGAGAGCGTGGATGAATCGGAGATCCGAAAGAAAAAGAGCGAAACGCATTTGCGAGTGCCTTCAGAATCTGGAAGTAGGCGTAAGAGCTCCCAGAGGTCAAACGCTAGAATTGAGATTGACGACGACATGTTTTCGTACATAGCACCCACCCCTCCAGAGAATCACAAACGCCGGAAAGAAAAAACTCAAACGCCACCAGAATCACTTGCAGAGGTTCCATTTGGGAACTCTGCCTTGAGTGGTCATGATCTACCGCTTGGTGCTGAAGCCGGGAATACTGTTCAGAGGCCTCTCCCAAAGCGCAATCCGAGCTTCGGTGGCGTTCCCAAGGCGCTGAAGAAAGTGTTCAATGAGGGTATGAAAATAGCTCACGATGCCCCTGAACCTGCCCGAGGCGGTCAAAACCAACCACCAAGTATAGAGTCCTGGCTCAAAGGCACCTCGGATCCCTTCGTCGACAAGCCAACTCCACCTGCTTCCGCTCTCGGGGTCCCAGACTCTGAAGTCTCAGTTTCTAGACAGCCAAGCTATAAGAAAGAAGATCAAACCGAGAAAGATCTTACGGCGAGACGTGATTCAGAACGAGATGAAACCAGGAGGAAGCGAGAATCTCGAGATGCTTCCAAATCTGCAGTAGATGCCGCGACTGTTGATACTCGGAAAGCTAGGGAGCAACTCCCAAGCATGGTAACTAACTCTCCCCCAATGTCTCCCGGGGGCCTCAAGCGAACTCCTGCAACCCGGAACGCCTCCTCACCCAAGTCTGCCAAGAAACTACCTCTCAAAGATGCGTTACTGGATGCGTTTCGCGGCGAATCGTCCACATCTCGTCCTCGAAGTGCTTCAAACCCCTTTATTGACATTACTGGGCTGCGGGAAAGAGATGTCAATCCTACTCCTACCCCAGCCTCGGTTGACCACCGGATAAGCCGGGATTTTGGTGATGATATCTCTGAAGACACCCCTCGTAAACGGAATCCACGAGCTCATGAAAAGGACACTCACGAGGAGTCGCCAGGGGGGAGAGCCCCAAGGCCATTTGCTAGGAGGGCCGCCCCAACAACAGGGGCACATAGATTATCGACAATTGCCTCTATTGAAACATTCAGTAGCTCATCGAGGTCTTCGGCAACGGGGACATTATCAGAGCTTTCACAGACGACTATTACTCAAGACACTGTTATCACAGGTCCAACAGATTCAAGTCTTTCACGTAATAGCAAGAGGAGTACCAACTCTGGACTCAAGAGACGCCTAACAAAACACTCGGACCTGGTTTCTTTGTTATCTCTACCTGACGCTCCTCAACCAGGTAGGAAGGAGAGCATCAAGTCCGCAAGGAGCATCCGAACAAACAGAAATCACTTGGATATAGCCACTATTCCAGACCTCATGAGGGAGCTAGGAGAGGACGAAGCAAAATACACGAGGGAATTGAAAACACTCGTAGACGGGGTTATCCCAGTTTTGTTGACATGCGTTCTGTCGAAGTCTAATTCAGCCATTGCCGCGGGACTTTTCAACCCTAACGGCCCCTCTGAAGACAACACGATCACCAAGCCAATCGTCGATATGGGCGTTGCTCTGGAGAGGTTGAAGATCTCACATAAACGCATTCCCCTTACGGACGCAGACGCCTTCGTTTCATGGGCCCAGTCTGTTCACTGTGCATATCAAGATTATCTCATGGCATGGCGTGCGGGCTTTCAAGATGTTGTTGTTAATTTGGAACCTGCATCCACCTCGACCGTTGACGAAAAACTCGGCTTGGACGATATTGCCCGGGATGAGAACGGGGATGCCGTTGGTGCAAATGGCCAGAGAGCAGACGTTGCGTACTTCCTCAAAAGACCATTGGTGAGAGTGAAGAATCTTGCCAGAGTCACGAAGGTAGAATGCCAGTCTTTATGTGTCGTGGCGCTACGCTAATTGTATTCTAGGGGCTTTCAAAACTACTTGGAACTGAAAAGAGCCAAAGAGTGGAAGAGCAATTCCATGAATTGAACGAAACCGTCCGCCGTCGCTACAAGGAAGAGAGCGCGAGGCTAGAAGACGAGAACGCTAATAATACTGACCCTACGAGAGCCCGAGATCCTAGGACTCTGGATCTGATCGAAGGAGTCGAGATCGACCGCACCAGACAAGTTTGTGCCAGAGATATCTTTCATCTGGATTTGCAGCATTCTACTGGCCAGCGAGTCGGCTGCCGCGTCGAAATCATCCTACGAGATAAGCCTCAAGATCCAGGAGATGTCTTGATCTGTGAGATGGATGATCTAAGACGATTCCTACTTTTTCCTCCGGTGTCCAAAGAGCTTTTATCCGCTCGACGAAACGAGATTGATGGACAGCTGGTAGTGATGATCAGGGGGTCCCACGAAACCGAAGAATGGAACGAATTGTTACTTCTTGAAGGCGAAGATCCAGAGGCTAGTGCCGAGTGGGTTGACCTACTTGGTTCTAACCCACTGCCTCCCCCCATCGTAACCATTATCGACAATAGCAAGGAACTTGATGATTTGGTCACTGGTGTTTCACCCCCGAGGAAGAAGGGAATTCATTCAATGTCAGGAGGTCTCAGTGAAGATACTCAAGTGCCAATTGGGGAACGGCTTCGAAGGGAGGCCGAGGAGAGGGCACACTCGCCCAGACAAGACCGGAGACGAGTATCTCAACATCGATCGCCTCCTTCCTTTGGTAAGGTTCCGGAATCGATCAGGGAAGAATCAGTCGTCAGTGAGGGCGTTGTGGACCTCAACGATGCAATGAACCAGGCTGGTGCCCTTGCATCACCTAAGCGACCTAGGGCGGCAAGGTACCATGATCGGAGTACTCGCCCTACTACCCCCAAGAGTGACAAAGGAGAACATTCTCTTTCTGCGCAGACCACTCCGACACGGTCCTCAGGACAAACAAAAGCAGTTTCCAAGCTGGAAACTCGAAACCTCGATCGATTTGGTCCTCGGGACTTTCCTTATATCCCCAAGGTTCATTCGTCAAGCAGCCCTTCAAGCCCCGAGTCGTCTGAGGCAAGCACCCCTTTAAAAGCGTCGATGCGACCAGAATCTGCGCCTCTACCATCGCGTAGCCCCTTAACAACCCCGACCAGGGAGGATGGGGCTCCACCTCCTCCTGCTCACAGGACGCCAAAAACTCCCAGCGTTCTCAAGAATGTGCCAACAATAGAGACTCCGATTCCACGTGCCCTAAATAGGAGAGGCTCGTCGCCCTTGAAACACGAGTATCAGCCTTCAGCAGACGGCTCGAAGACATCTTCAGCCGCAGGCTCCAAATCAGACACAGATTCGGATTCTGATAGTACTGGAACTTACTCTGACTCGGAGTCCGAAGACGAGGAGCTTGAAGCCGCCGATATTCGAGGGCCAGTCCCAGTATATGGGAAGCGCGTTTCACCATCCGGCTCTATATACAGTCTGCCCAACACAACATTGGCACCTTCGAATTCCGCTTCCCAAGGGCCGTATCGAAGTGCACCGGTCCAATGCTTGCCAGGTGATATGGAGAAACATGTTGTGATGAGTCTCTCATATTGGAATGAGAAGGGACAGTGGATCAATATTTATACTGGCCCATGCTCCGTTGTAATTGGTCCAGGGTGGCTACGTGCTTACAAACTTGACGGGTCTGACAACAACTTCACCGCATCAGGAAATTTCGGTGTGAATGAGGACGGGGAAGCCGGTATTCCACGCCCCCTGATTGGTCAAGAACTCACACCCAATGTTTCCCTTCAAAGACACACCATCGATATCCACGTACGATCACCTCCTATGGCCGAATCGAGTCTCAAGTGCAAGGGCTCTACCATTAGGTATCATATGCTGACTCCCGTTGCATGTGTCCATTTCTACCAAGCTCTTTACGAATCATGCAAGAATAACATGACCTATAACAAACTGGAAGAAGAGCGTAGAGTCAACGCTTATGGGACTTATGGTGAAGCTACTCCCACCAGTCGAAGAATCTCGTGGTTTGGCAGGAGGAACAGCTACCGGGCTTCCGCCAGAGCACCGTCTGATATGGTGTCCGAACAGACTGGAAGATCTTCTCAGTCCAAGCTGTCTGCAGTAAGGAGCCTGCTCAGTGGTGGCAGTATTTTCAATATCGCGAAGAGCTCCATCGATGTCAGTCAAGGTGGCCATGGATCAGGGTCCACGAGTTTGGGGAGCAGTGAATACAGTGGCACCGGTATCACGCCGCCTCGGACGCCGACAAGTATGTGGTCAGGGACCAGCACGAGCCAGATGAAGGATCTAGGCTCGGAGAATATTCGAATTCGACTCTACCACCTGGCCACAGCAACCAAATGGGAAGACAAACGGTATGCTTTCCTCACTGTCACCCCGCCACCGCCTGGCAGAAGACCAAATTCCACACTCCACCACGGGCTAGAGAAACACATCATCGTTACGAGACGAGAGCATAACCATAAGGATGGCCCCGGTGAAATCCTGCTTGACGAGGTCCTGGGATCACATTGCTTCCAAATGGTCGGTGTGAAGGGTGTCATGGCCACCATTTGGGATGATATTAGAGACGAGCAGGGCATGGTTGGGCAGATTGGTGCAAAAGGTGGTGTTTCTGGACGACAGAGGAAATTCTTGTTTCAGATGGCGTGGGTGAGGCATGCTAATTGGGTCTACGGACTTTGTGCTGCTGGGAGATGACTAAATCCTCGGTGATCTCCCGCCAAATTCCTCTTATTTTGCTTTTGATGCGAAAACGATATCACGAATCTCTTTGTCGGCGCAATTTATTGTTATTGGATACCGGGCGAGCATTTCAGCGAGTTTGGCGCGACGGCTACTTTTATCTCCGCTTTTTTTATGAAATTTGTGTGTTTTGATGTATAATACGGGTGGTTACCTGTTTTTCATATTGCATGCTAGTTGGGTACTTAGCAAGGTGCGAGATGGTATGGTGCATTTAGATGGGTTTCTTGTGTGTAGCGAGGGAGAGGAGTTGGGGATATTAATTAGACAGTGGATTGAATGGGGAGGGGGAAGAGGACAGAGGAGAGGTAGAGCAAATATGATTGGTTGGACATGTTATTCGAGTATGCTTTTGTGATGTGATATGTGGTGATGAAGGTAAATCAGGATAAAAAGTGCTCTCCATCAGGAGCTCGCTTGAGCAGGGTCAGTTACAATTAAACGCTCGTTCATTCCTTGGAAACCCAACCGTAGGCATACAATCTCATGCTTGAGCCTCACCATGCTTAACTGCTCACCCCGCCTTACTTTCAAATGAGCACAGAGGAGCTACGAAGCGATTCTTGTGCTTACTAGGGGTGGTGATGGGAGTTGAGATTTGTTACCACCTTCATACCCGCACCATCGTCCAACCGGCATCGAGATCTCCCTTCCGGTCTTGATATCTCCCATGAGGTTGCTCTTCCCGTGATATAAACACGTGGCATGTTTATAGTGTCCTCGGTTGGTTCTGTTTGATCAATATAAGAATAAATCACGCCGAGTTAAATCCTCGCCCATATCTTCACCTCCATATGGAAAGCAAATATTCCAAGGCCGGGTAGTCTAGGTTTGTTTGTTGCTTATTCCTTTCAACGTCCTTTGTAAGTCAACGAATATAGTAGGACGACCAGGCCTCAGGCTGGATTGGACTCAAACGGAGTCTTCGAATTAACGTTGCAAATGCAAAATCCTACGCTCCGACTGGTTTTCTGGCCGGGGCGCAAGTGCCCTACTAAGGACTTTACTAGGCAATATTAATAGACTAGTAGCCTATTTCAGACCGTATTCAGCTCGTCATTGCATTTTTTGTAGGACGTTAGCTAGCATTACTTAGCCACTACTCCTGCGATGAATTGGTAGGGGTCGGTATTATATCTCGTGAATCGCTATGTCAATATCTTGGTAATAAGAGAATCAAAGATCGTCTTCGGGGGTTATCGATGTCGTATTTAGGCTTCTCACTTGGGGGATTTCGAAGGATAGAGATAGTACGTGGGTGAAGAGGACATGCTTAGAGAGGTTATCTATTACATATATTTATTGGTCATTCCAACGAACGTTTATATAGCCGTAAGTTGTCTACGCATAGATTATTAGGCGCCTAAAACATCCTGAGAAGAGGAGCCTAGTACGTAATAGTTCTCGGCCACGCGGCTCTACCGGACCGTACCTTATTTTCTTGTCGCCGCCGCACGGGGCATAGTCCCAAGGCTAGCAAACTGGCCGAAGGGCTAGCGGCAATAATGGTTCCTTGCGTTATAGTGCGGGTTTTTCCCCGCGGAAATGCTCCTCGTGGTCTGCTGGTGTCCTCGATCCGACGAGACACAGACCCTCGCAAGCTCGGGTGTGTGCTCGCTCGCTGGGACTCATCGTATCGAGATTCGAGGGGTCCGGACTGTGGAATTATTTTTTCGGGGCGGAAGCCATGTGGTGAAGGAAGTGGGTTTTTTGGGTGTGGGGATAAGGTTATGTGGGCCTGTGCTGGTCCACTTCTAGGGGGGCGGAGGGGGGAGAAAGAGAGAGAGGTGGTGGATAGAATGGTCGATGTTTAAGGATGAGAGGTAGGAATGGGAAGGGAAGGGGGTTGGCTACACGGCGTTGGCTGTGGGTAGGTAAAAGGGGGCCAATATGCGAGAATTTTTATATTTCTTAGAACCGTCGAGAATACCCCTCCGACAATATCTCTAATAGCCCGCGGAATATCAGGGCATTCGTATAGTGATGTACAGCGAGTTTGACATCACTTGTCTTGATTCACGAGCGATGCCATGGGCTGGATAAGTTCGAGATGGAAGGGTCTAGTGTTATTCATCTCATCTCAACGTCGCCCTGGAGGCGTGCGTGCAGCCTATCTATCTCCTACACCAACCGTAACCTATACGCCATCCCCAACCCAATTCGTAACCATTCTATCCTTCCTCCCTCCATAGTCCCATCTATCGATCCCAAATCCCGAATCTACCCTTCCCTCCCCACCAAACCATAGCACCCGAACGCCCAGGAAAATGCAGAAGAAAAATCGCTCAAGGAATGAACGTGCTGTCCGCCAGCTCAAGCTACGACGAGGCGCCCAACACCCCCCTCCTCGCCCGGTGTTTCGGCCCATTCGTAGCGTTGGGGCTCGCGGTCAAGGTTCCGTAGTCATAATGCCTGTATCCCGTGTTGGTTTTTGTCGCCGAGGGCGCCGATGAGGAAGACGAGGAAGGGGTTGTGGATGTCGCCGACGTGGAGGTTACCAAGGTCGAGGAACCGGTCTCAACACTCGCGGCACTCGACGTATCAGATGTAGATGAAACTATGCCCGTATTCTGCGTCGTTGGACTCACAGTATCATGGGTTGGAGACGCTATAGGGAGGGTAAGCGAGGTGGGGACATCTGTTAGCGTTGTTGTGGGGATGGTTGTAGATGTGATATGGATGGTAGTGTTGTTTGTTGTTGAGGTGGGGAGAGACGTGGAGGTTGAGGATGTGTTGGAGGGAGGGAGGTAGCTTGTGGGGGAGGATCCTGGAGGTGGTACATAACTGCTTGGATACCCTCCCGGTGGCAGGTAACCTGTTGGATAGCTTCCTGGGGGTGGCACGTAGCCGCTTGTATATCCACCAGGTGGGAGATATCCAGTTGGATAGCCCCCCTTGGGCGGCAAGTACCCACTAGGATAACCCCCCGTAGGATACGGCACAACCTTCGTTGTTCCATTCGGATAAGGATACTGCCCATTGCCACCATACGGTGGTTTGTCAACATATGTAGAGGCAGGTGGTGCATTGTCTGTGTATGTTGTTGTGTATTCTGGGATGCCACCCCCTGGAGATGAGGAGATGACCTTGGTGTGTGCATAAGTAGGCAATGTCTGATCTGATGAATAGACAGGTGTTGCATTGTCTGTGTATGTCGTTGTGTATTCTGGGACTCCACCCCCTGGAGATGAGGAGATGACCTTGGTGTGTGCATAGGTAGGCAACGTTTGATCTGATGGATAGACAGGTGGATTGCTTGTCGCGGCGACAGGGTTGCTTTTGACTACATACGTACTTGGCTTAATCTCGCCTCCTGGGTAGGTGACGATTTTCGTATGCGTGTACAAACCACCACCCGCCGAAGTGGGTACAGCCGTGGCAGGGTAAGTCTGCGTCCAAGTCGAGATAGTAGGATGTATAGCACCATTGTTGTCCGTGTGCATGACGGTACTTAAATAGGTGCTGTAAGACTCGGGTGCTTTAATCACGTCCCCTGGACCTGTTTGGTATCCCGGTGGAGGGCCAGGAGCAACAATAGGAGGTGACTGGTATTTGGCTTTCTCGTAGAACTCCTTGAATTGTTTGGGTGATTTGGGGTTGATGCCGAAGACCATGCCTTTCTTGCATTCTCCTTCTTGACGACTACATACTGTTAGTAAAGAACGTGATAATAGAGAGAGGGAGGGAGAGAGGGAGGGAGAGAGGGAGGGAGAGAGGGAGGGAGTAATTTACCTATAGAACCACAAAGGCTCACTCACATTCCTGACTCGAAAGTCTACATAGGCGGTGGAGTTCTTGTACCAAGTTGGAGTATATCCCGAATCATACTTCCCGTTCCAAGAACATGGCTCCTCAAAATCACAAGTTGTGACTGTGTGATTCTTTGGGTAGAAGGTGAAACGAACGGTATCTCCGGGCTCGGCCTTGACATAAGGAGGATAGAAATGATAGCCATTTTGTCCAACATGAACATGGTGAGTTGGATAGTGAGGGCTGGCCGTCCCAGTTGAGGTTGTGTATGGCACTGTCGAGTACGCCGTTGGGGGATTCGTGAGATAGGACGTCAGACCCGTGCCGGATGGAAGTGGATAGTATGGCTTTTGACTGTAGCCGACGCTTGTGGTGGAAGGGATGGAAGTCGGTGGTATAGGATACGGTGCTACGTTTGTGCTGTTGACCACCGTGGAATAAACTGATGGAAGCGGAATTGGCGTGTAGGTTGGCTTCTCGGGTTTGGTGATAGTGACCGAGGTAGGTTCCCCATACTCAATCTTGACGGTAATGTTGATGACGACGACAGTGATCACTTTTCCTTCACTGTCATAGACTGCTTCTGTACAATCGTAGCTGGCGGATTGAACAGGTGGGCAGACATAGATGGTCTGCTTTCCACCTCCATATGCATATTCCGTGATAGAGGCCCAAGCTGTTGTCGTCGGTGTGCTTCCATAGACAACACTATCTTCTGGTGCGTGCGTGACATATTTATCCTCGAGGGAAGTGGCTGTGGCTTCACCACTATATGATGGCAACGGAGGCTCTTTGTAAGGATCTGGGGAATCATAGTATTGAGCAGAAACGGTCCCAGAAAGAATCCCAGCGAAGGCAAGTCGTGAGATTTTCATCTTGGAGAAAAGAGTGTATGTTTAACGAAAGACAAAAGCTTGGTAAAGGAGAGGACCAAGCACTTTTAGACTCTGGTGTAGAGAAGTCCAGATGGGTTGGATAAGAAAAAGTGCTTAGACAAATGGGGTTCAGTGTACCTTATATCAAAATACTCGGGCTCTCCAACAAGCTTACAGTATTGTAAGGCTGGAATCCCATCACATGCAGGATCTCCACGAATTCCCATGGGTTTCTCCCGCACGTCTTCATGAACCTCTCAGAAGCCGGGGGCTTTAGATGATTACGAGGAGACACCTGCAGGATTCTTGGGTATCACGAACGGCATTGCAACTGTCACCGCCATCCGCATTTAATCGCCACGGCAGACCCATTCTCAAGGCAAGCCCATTCCCTAGCGAACGTATGGATGCCATTCTGACGCAGACACCGGAGCTTGGATACCCATTACCCAGTCAATAGTCAGACGCCATCGAAGGCACTGTAAGCAAGAAGAAGGATCGGAGTTTAATGAGATGACCTTGGAGATCGTGAAACACATTTACACGGTGCCCACACCATCTTGATGCACGGGAGATCCTCCAGATCCTGCCCTGGGAGCTGAATGCTTATTGTAAACATTGCATAAACGCCACTGCAGAACCGCCAGGGCGTGATTGGAAATCATCACGTGGGAATACACTGTATCCGCGTCAGCCACAACTGAACAGCTCATGATTCCATGAACTTTGATATTGTAGTGCGTGAAGATGACTTCGGATGAACGATGGACGAGATGTGATGACCCAGCGCCGGGGAACTTTCCCAAGCGCAACTTCCCGCCTGATGGCATTGCTTTTCTTACAGACAGCATACAGCTGGATAATCAAATACTTCTGGCAACAGAATTGATCTACATACCCTTAAGGCTCGTAAAATCTGCGTCATCCACACAGAGGACCCAAGCGAGAAAGATCCGATGCGACCGTCTCCCCCCCTGAATCCTAGCGGCAGCCTTGCCTCGTAGGCAGAGCCGCCTTTCTGATCTTATTGCTCGAGCCACAATTGTAAAGTTGGAGTTGTTCTGGCCAAATCCCCGTCTGCCCACTTGCTGTGGCTGGATTTCCCCTGAGGGGTGTCTGCTGGATTTGATTTTGGAGCCACAGCATTTAATCTGGGCGTGGAGAAGCTGTATTGGAGAGGTTGTACCTGCTTCTCGGAAGGATCGTCAAGACATGGAGATCATTCCTATTGTTGCATACCTATTGAGAAACGTAGGCAGAGGGCGGAGTGAAGAGAGACAAGAACAGGCCGAGAGGAAAAGGGGTGTAACAAGCGAGACGGCAAGTCACGAGAAGGCGTTCAAGTACTGTATGGTTAACAATATATTGAATAATTCTATCAGAGGACGAGTATGAGTGAGCTGTTTCAAGAAAATTAAAAATCTCACAGGAACAACAGGATTACACGATCTCACCTAAAGAACGACTTGAATGCCCGGTGACGCAGATGGAAACATCACGCCAGGAAGAGCATTGATCAACAGCTTGTTGCCAGGCGTCGACACAGCCCTCTCCCCTTACTCGTTAAGTGTAGAACGCGCGGAAGGCGGCGGGTATCGTATAGTCTTACTAGAACATGTGTATCTCACGAGAGAACCACAAGTGACGTGTATTCAGACAGAAAACGATGGTTTTCTACTGCTTCCTGGTGAGATCTTTGACCAGCGAACAGTTGTTTAGAGCTGCAGAGATCCTATGGTCCCTTCCAAATCAACCAAATATATAGAAGCGGTTCTTGTAAACACCACGGGCCTGTGTTGCCCATTCCCTGAATTTTGCACCATTTCCAGCCGCCTAGTTGTATTCCCATGGAGTGATCCAAACCCCTATGTCCTAAACGCCTAGTTCCCAAAGCCGTGTACCCCAGTATGTGTGATATTCATAATGTCGTTCGTAGAACGACGTTTGTATAAGTTGATGTCGAGAACTCTTACTCCTAGGGCATCGTCCCGGCAGGAGGAGCATCAGCTCGACTTGCAATCCGACTCAACTCCGTGGTAGAGCTTTTGTTCCTTCCGCCGAAGCTTCCTCTCGTCCTCTCGCTCCCAGCACTCGTCACCCTATCAAGGTTCGCGCCATCTGCGATGCTCCCCGCTCGGCTTTGGCCAGGACTGATACCTGACCAGATGCTGCCATTGCTTGAGTCTCCTTCTCTCGGTGTGCGGCCGAAGCTCCATTCGAAATTACGTAGGACATCTTGGTGCTGCTTGCTCCTGTGTTTCTTATACCTGATGTTGGTTGGGGTTTTCCACTCCTGCTCGTCTTTTCTCTGCCACTCCTCGAGCTTCTTCCGCGCCTTTATCGCCTCCTTCTCAGCCGGTGTCTTGCTTCGGAATGTGAGGGTCTTCGCCAATATACTGCCGGCCGTGAGAGTCTTAGTTAGGGTAAGAGTAGGAGAGTCGGGTGCAGGTGTAGGTGTGCTCGTCTGGGGCGGAGAGGTACGGGCACTGGCCAAATTCGACGTACTCCCATCCCGAGAGGATTTGATGCTGCTGTCTTGCGAACGTCCCATGGCACGGCGGAATCGATCTTTGATGGCCATGGTGTCGACGGGAAGAAATACCAAGACCGCCCATCGGCTTCGAGGTCTGGTGTGAGGTTCTGGTGTGAGGTTCTGGTGTGAGGTTCTGAGGTTCCTATGTCTGAACTCAAGTTTTCCTACTTAATTGTGGTAGGTGAGAAGGGCAGGATTTGTAGTTGTAGGATTGAAGAAGGAATGTTGGGATGAGTAGGATCAATTAGGCCGACTTGTCCAAGGCACAACTTTGGCTTCAGTTGGAGAGACGGGGAATGCGAGCACTCGCTCGAAACCGGATGAGGGACGTCAGCCATTTTAAGTCGCGATCAGCGAAGTGACGGCGTTTGTCGAACTAGAGACTAGAGTTGATGGCGTCAAGTGTGGGGGGAGCCGAGGAAGTCTCCTCTAACTCCTGGATTCTGATTGGATGTCGTGGAGATCGCGGGGTCTCCGGAATCCTTTTTTTTTCTTTATCACGTGATTAGGAATTTGCGCCTTCCCTCTTCCGTGCGGGCTATTTGAGTACGGGTCTCGCCCCTCAAGGGCCGATAATTCTTGGCACTTCCACAAAGCAAGGCTGCCCGGCATGGCCGAATCCACCCCAACAGCCAACTCCGTCACTTTCCGATCATTACCTAGAGTTGCTGACTGTACGGAGTAGAACTATCATGTGAGGTTGCGAAATGTGTTCACGGATCACATGATAAGACCTTGTACGGAGGGAGTAAGGTGACGAAATATGACCACGGATCACATGATAAGACCTTAAATTAAGGCGTAGGTACTCTCTGTACTCCGTACTGTACTACTATAACAGTACAACTCTTTTCACCTCCAACCATGTGTGAAAATGAATAACGCAGAGATGTATGAAGAGAACACGGCATGAGCATTTCTGATCTCCCGAGACATCAGCACATGGCCTGTTCGTCTCACTATCGTCCGACTACTCCGGATATTGTATCCGATCCGACTCATCCGCGCTGTCAAGTCTCTAACACCAGGGCATCGCCGCTTGGGCCAATGCTTCTTCCTCGTCTCGTTACAGCAATGCAACCAGAGCAAACTCCCCGGAGCGAACTCAGGAGATGCGTATTCCGATCGTCATGCAAATATCAAGGAAATTCAAATTGTCATTTTTAGCGGTTGGGGAAACAATTCACCACAAAAGTCAGGTCAAGAGAATGGGCAAATCTAACCAAGTCTTTTGCAATTCTGGTTATCAAGGCCAACACCGATCACCAGTCCCACCAAAACTCCCTCTACCTATATCTTGCCTCGGCTCTACCGTCGACAATTCATAGCGGCAAACCAAACACTGATTTTCCCCACCTTCTACCCAGTCCACTCTCTTCGTCTCTTGTGAAACTATCATCATTATATACATTATATGACGTCAAAACAAAAGGAACTTTGTGATTCAACAACTTTTCATCGTTTGGCTTAGATAATGTCCGACAGGCTGATGCTGTCGCTGCCGAAAGATTGCTGCCCACGGGCATTGTCGTCCTTGCGTTGGTTATCTGAGTCGGAGAAGGAGATGAAGACCTGTTGGCTTTGCTGGACGATGATCGCCGGGTCAACATCTTGCCGTCCGAAGCCAAATTGTGGGACGTCAATACCCTCTGGGAGAAGGTTGATGTTGGAGTTAAAACCACCGAACTGAGATTCGTTGGGCACGTAAGTTCCCCTTTGGGACTCGCCACCGATCCGAGCAGAGTCGGTTGATTGAGCTCCGAAGCTTCCGGTTGGAGTTCCAGAGAAAAGAGATTGACCGCCGATGTTGATGATGTTGGTCTCTTGGATGATGACAACGATCTGCTCTCTGCTTCGAGAGTTGCTTTCGATCTGGCGTGTGAAGTAGCGCCTGTTGTTGTTACCAAATCGGTTATCGATCACCTCTTGCACGATGATGATGATGGTGTTCTGCACGTGTTAGTAGGATTACTTATTATTTCACAGTACTACTCACCACATTTCTGTTCCTGTTGTTGAAGTGATTTCTTCGGATGTTATCGCACATGAAGCTCTGAACTTGGAGAAGGAAGAGTTGCTCTTGAATGAGCTGGGAAAACTGTTCCTCCTGTTGGAAGCGTCCAGAGTCTAGTCTGTTGTTTTCCTGCTCGGTGATGATAATGATAGTCTCTTGCTGGAAGGCAAAGAAGTCATTGTTGAATTTATTGTCACCTCCAAATGAGTTGAAGTTGAGCAAGTCACTGATCGACGATTGGCGTTTCTTTGGCTGCCATGTGAGTCCACGTGCAACAACCTTGGATGGCTCTCGAGATGCGATCTCTTGATATCTTGATTGTAAATGAGAAGGTGCTAGAAATCGTTAGTCCGTGGTCAAGCGTGCTCCTACAAAATGCATACCTGCAATAGCAACAGCGGCTAAGCCAAAAGCGGACACAGTCAATGTGGAGAAAAGCATGATGATAGTTTAGAAAGAGGACTAAAAGGTAGGTTGTAAAGATTAAGAGTGTTTTAAAAATGAAGGTGAAGAAAAAAGGATTGTGGCGGCCACTGGGGCGCTCGGTGAAAAGAATGAGGGAGTTTGGTGGGTGGCACTGGAATAGAATTGAAAGTGGTGCTGATCGAAAAATGTGGTAGGAGGGAGATCATCAAGTAAATATACTGATTGACCTTGCCGCAAAGCAACGTCTTTTCTCACAACTTGGGCCACATTTCTTCGGATCCAACATTGCCCGCTCGTGAACCTGCCCCCGGAAGCTGGGCGTCCAAGTTTAAACGAATTAGGCTCATTCCAATCACAAAAAGCCCTGCTAGGGGCCTGAAGATATAAGCCTAATGCATTTGGAATGGCGGGAGATATGCCAAGAGGGAACTTTCCGCCTCCCGATGGTGACGATGAGCTCACGTTGCTGGCTTGTTGCTAGGTAGCATGAGTTTGTACTGGCACCGACCACTTTGATGCGTCTGATGTTCGGAAAGCGCACTGACGGTTTGACATGAACAAAATACGGGACGACAGCAAACCGTTCAAAAAATAAACATCAAACGGTAAATGACCAATGAGTGGGGAACTGGGTGTTCGAACGCTGGGAGTCCAAGATATTTGGCGAAGTGTGGCCCCTGTTGACGAGAGGGAGTTGATACCCACCCGAAACTCGCTTAGTTTAATCGACGAGTTCTGCCCTATGGTGCAACACCCGCGGTGAGAGACTTTTCGTCGAGGGTGTCATAAGCTTAAAGAATCCTACATGTGCATAACAGATTTGATAGGAAAGTTGAAATATTTGCAGGGGATTCTCCGAAAAATGATGCTGGTTGGTCGAAAATACCATCTGTTTACGTTGTAACTGCTCAGTGCTCACGGACTGCATGCTCGCGCTACTTGGGCCTTGGCCGTCCGAAGTCATTTACTAGAGATGATGGATAACGCTAGGTGGACAGGAGAAGAGGTTCGAGACTCAAGAGACGGGTATGGATGTCGCATCAGCATGCGAAGCGAAGACTGAACCCTGTGTGACATGTGGTTTGTAGAACAATGGGCATATTAGGAGCAGATGTGCCAAGACATATGAAGAGCTGGCTGCACATGTCCAAGCCTCCAAGGACCACACTTGTCCTTGCACTCATTCTCAACTCGGGAGTCGACACTCAGTTCGCAGATGGCTTGGACGGCTGAGTACTCCTTATTGAAGTATCTCCGTACCCCTAGGCTCGGTCTCCTTGAGGCTTGAGCCCCTCGACGATTGCCAAGAGGACCTCCCCTGAGTTCTTCGGGATCTGGATTTCAGGAAGTTCAGAACAATGACACCGCATTTCAATCCTCAAAGACGTAAGAAACCGAGGCTCTTGTAGAAAGGGATCGGACGACAAGGTGACATTGGGTCATTGGGTCATCCAATATCTTTCTGCCGAGAACGGCAACAGTTGAACGTTTGTCGTTTGGCTCGTTTCCAAGCCTCATTCGTTTCAATTGCAAAAAGCTGACTGATTCTTGTCGCGGACCTCGAAGATCCATCAATGCACAAACAGCAAAGAAGAAATGCAGAAAGGGGTCAGGAGACTTTGTGCAGAAGCATCAGAAGCATCAGCAAAACCATGTGGAAAGCTAAGCAATTCAATTTCGAGGTGCGATGCCCATATCGTCGAGTTGGAACCTGGAAGGAGGAGAGGGTTGGAGTTGGGAGTTCAGAAAGTTTAAGTTCTCGAAGAAATATGGGGAACACGTGATACGCTCTCTTAGCTCGTGATGGCTGGCTACCATTGGTTGTTGGAGCTTGGGTCGGTAAGAAAAATAAAATTTCACAGCGAGTTGATTTTGAAGCTCTATCGCAAGCACCGGCTATCACCACTATCTACACCGCAACCAATTCCCAAAACTTGCGCATAGATGGCATTCACACCTAGAGGAGGACGCGGTGGTGACCGTGGAGGTCGTGGGGGATTTGGCGGCGGAAGAGGCGGTGATCGTGGAGGGTTTTCGAGGGGTGGTGCACGAGGTCAGTCTGATACTCCCTCAAGCTGGCAATAGCAGACAGAGATTCGCCTTGAATGCGCAATGCTGCCAGCTCTGAATGCCATCATATCCCTGTTGCATGTTAGCTGAATAAAAGTTTAGGAGGTCGAGGTGACAGCAGAGGCGGTCGCGGAGGTGGCAGAGGAGCCCCCAGAGGCGGACGTGGTGCACCAAGAGGTAGAGGAGGAGCTGGTGCCAGGGGAGGCGCAAAGACAATCATTGTAAGTTTGCGCTCAATGATGCTTTCCAAAGTCGAAATTGCTGATATTTCACACAGGAACCCCACCGACACCCCGGTATTTTTGTTGCCCGTGGAAAGGAAGATATGTTGGTCACCAAGAACTTCTGCCCAGGAGAGTCAGTCTACGGCGAAAAACGTATCAGTGTCGAGAACTCTGGCGGATTGAACGAGGACGGTACCCCAAACGTCACCAAGACCGAATACCGTGTTTGGAACCCCTTCCGAAGCAAGCTGGCAGCGGGTGTTTTGGGTGGTCTGGATGAAATTTTCATCAAGCCAGGATCGAAGGTCCTCTATCTCGGTGCTGCGTCTGGAACTTCCGTTTCACACGTTGCAGACATTGTTGGACCAACTGGCACGGTTTTCGCAGTCGAATTCTCACATCGATCAGGTCGTGATTTGATCAATATGGCAACTCACCGCACTAACGTTATCCCGATTATCGAAGATGCTCGCCACCCGCTTCGATACAGAATGTTAGTCTCGATGGTAGATGTCATATTTGCTGATGTTGCCCAGCCAGATCAGGCTCGAATCGTTGGATTGAATGCCCATTTGTTCCTCAAGGTTGGCGGAGGTGTCGTCATTTCCATCAAGGCCAATTGTATTGACAGTACCGCCCCTGCGGAGCAAGTGTTCGCCAGAGAGGTACAGAAGTTAAGAGACGAGAGAATGAAGCCTTTGGAGCAATTAACGCTTGGTAAGACACCCCACCTCTTTTCATGTTTATATGGATGTGTTTTGGTGCCCTTGCTTACCACTACCTCAGAGCCTTTCGAGAGAGATCATTGTGTGGTTGTAGGTCGCTATGTTCGATCAACCACATAGATGACCTGCCATAATACCCACCATTTTCCCACTTTTCCGGTCCCACGAACTCACGATATATCGCTCTCTGCAACGGACGATGTCTGATAACCTTGGTGTCCTAAACTTCGCGGCTGCATTTCGCTTTTTTTCTTGTCAGGATATGGAAGGGTGTCATGTCTATTGCTCTCGATGGTGTAACTACAGGTCACTGGCGTTCGAGGTTTATCACATATGGTCATTTTGCGGCAAGAATAAAAGCACCAAAAACTTCCTGGTCTCCTCGCGCAGGCTATCAAGTGCCCGAATCCCAAATTGGACCGGTGCGGTAGTCGTTCTAAGCTCAAGCCAGCTGATAGTCTATGCCATGTTCGTTTAATCCCCTTTTTAAGACCTATCCTACTTATTTCAATCAAGTTTGCCCTGACGCTTTTGCATCCCCATTTTTCTTGCCAATATCACAGCATTTTACTGCCATTGAGACGCTTAGGCCGAAAATGAGGCAACACGGGACAGTGAGGCAACCAGGCAGAACGTTATTTCCTTCCTCCCCGTACACGATAGATGGAGAAAGGCCGACAAAGGAGAATTACAGCCGTTGTTGTATTGTTTTGGCGAATCTCATTAACAAGTCAGTATTAATGCAATAGCAAGTGCGTCTCTTGGGTATCATTCCTTGTTGCGAGCTTCGATTGACGGTAGTAACGCCATAAATCCATTCTTTCCAACACCGGGACATCTACTCCGGCACCTCTGCTGAACCATCCTACCCTCTTGTCAATCTTGTTGCTCTTACCTAGATTCTTTATCTTGAAACACGTTGGACTTTTCTGGATGGGATATTGTCACTTGGGAGATCAGTGCGGTTGGGCTTTGCTTGGAGTCTTGTCATTGAGTTGTACGATATATTTCTCTCCTTGGTTTGTTTGTTGGGGTCGTATTTCAAGATCCCCTCTTCTCGTTTGTGAGCGAGGCTCTCGTTGCAATTGGAGTTCGTCTTTGGGTCGAGGACAATCCAGTGAATTTCCTCGTCTCGCCCTTCCTCCACGTCCCGTCTTTGCAAGTTTAGAGAAATTTTTAATTGGATCGTCAAAACTGCCCTGTGTTTCCAATCTTTCTTCCCACAGCTAGGCGGTTTTTCGGTGGCCTGAGGCTGTATGTCGTTGCTCAGGTTAAGTCATCCTTACTGTAATCATTCCCACATTTACTCTCCCAAGTCAACTTAGCTATTCCGAATTCCCTACTGCATGGTCGAGTTTACACCCGAAATAACATCTGGTCACCGTACATTCATTAGTTCAGGGCCACAGAGCTATTTGTCGAAGGCTCTACCCACTAGATCTTTGGTCCAGAACTTTGCTCCTTTAGGTCTCGAGCTAGTTTCATTATTAGCGAACATCCGTGGAAGCAAAAGTGTTGGTATTCAACTGAAAGCAGCGGCGTGCAATTCTGTCGAGTCTCATCAAATAAACAATTATCAATTTGACAGAGGAAGCACCAACCCTGCAATACGTACGAGCCGTGCATTCAGCTATCTCTAGTCTCTATCGCTCCACGAGTCCGGTTCCCCGCCATGGAATTCTTTCAACATATGGCTCTTTCAAAGCCTGCTTTTGAAGGTCGACGCATCTGATCTATCATCTATTGACCCCTCGGTGAGCCGAGACCATATCGTTGATGTCCGTCGGGAGCGCTCCTTTTAAGCCCCATCCAATCCGATGCCCTAACGACCCGAGAAGTGGGCTGCTAGTCGGCGAGCTGCAGCCCGGTTGACTGTGTCTTCTTCGTCGAGTCAAGGATATTTTTATGTACAGACCTCCAAATGGCCTTATTCTTGAAGACAACTGTTTCCTGGCTGATATTACAGATATTTGGAACCAGTAAGGTTGGCTCTGTGTCATAAATCACCTAGCAAACTCCTTGGCATCTTGCCGTCCGCGACCCAAACGAGACGACAAATATACGAGAAGTCGAAAGTGCAAAATACAAACCTTCTCCGTGCATCAACCCGCTCTTTCATGTAGTGTATGGAAGGGAGACTATACGACACGAGGGGGAAATGTTTCTTCTAGCACCAAGGCAGTTGTGCCAACCATCATGAGAACCCCAGTTAAATGTTTTCTTTTCATGGCTGTTTCACCCAGCGATATACCACGGCCGGAGAGGCACCAACATGCAGCCATGGGAGCCTGTTGTATGGGATGTATGGACGCCACTTTCGTGAAAGAAGCCAGGGGGGACCTTCAAGATGCCAGCTCTGTCACTCTGTGGAAGAGAGATCCTCGGGTACGAAGTAAGAGGATCGGTCATCGCTAGACGATCCCCCCCCGCGATCCTAAGCGCTTCTTCCTCGTCCAAAGCACCCACACCTATGGGCCATAAACTCGATTTCCTAAACATGTTTTTGGGTCAAATTTTAGTGTTTTAAGATGAGGACCTTGGAGGATATTTCCATCTCTGGGGGTCTTCTACAACAAATCCGGACGTGATATTTTTACAGTCGATGAGAAAGACGAAAGAAGCATGTACTGTACCTGTGTGACTGATATGGTCTAGACTTTTCGATTGAACGCCCCCCACCCACGCTTCCTCCCATGTTTGTAAACTCCAATACTCGGCAGGGAGGGACGTGAGCAACTTCCCCGGGTCATGGATGACACCGCCACCATCACTTTAATATTGCCATTTATAATGATCAATGCATCCTTGACTGTCTCAGAAGCTGTTTGTATGCGTCCATGTCCAGCCTCCATGCGGAAAAATGTGAGTTTCCTTTTCAAATGGTAGCGAGTTCTGGAGGCTGCTCAGCGTCCTTTGAGTTCAATAGAGTCCAAGGGTTGTTATAAGTAGTGTAACTTACTGCACCACCATTCCTTCTTCTTGTACATGCTGCCGCTCGTTCTCTTTTTCAAAAACGATACCCTCACGATGCCTTCAAATACTTCCGAGGTAGTGGAACCACAATCACCAGTACCCCCTGGCAATTTGACTGGAATCTATTATATTGTCGTGGCAGGCCTACCTTGGAACACATCATGGCAAAGCCTGAAAGACTTCACTAGGAAATCCCCCGACGGAACGAAAATCAACGTCGATCATGTGATGGTCTATCCTCGCTCAACTGATGGATGGGTCCGTATCAAGGGGAGAAGCGAATTCTATAGAGCTCTAGGTAAGTGATAAACACAGTCTGTCAGTGCGAGAAAGCTAACATTGTGGCACAGTCCATTTGACGAGAGGGCTACTCAAAAATCGTGCCATTATCGCTGATGGTCGAAATGAGGAAGAGTGGACTATGCTTCGAGCGATGAATGTGAAAAAATCTAGCCAGCTCCCTCAACCAACCCCTTCCTCGCATGGTCTCCTAGAGGCAAGATCCAAAAACCTCCATCTCACGCCTCCACCATCTCCCATGTTCTGGCCGAGGACCCAACTACCAACTCGAATCCCATGTATGCCTTTCTTGCCCGGCCACGAGATGACATCTCCCCAGATATCTCCCTGTGTCTCCCATGATCCCATGTCTGCCCCGGAAATGGGACCGGCCCGGATATCGACCCACCAGATTCCAGCTGTGCAGTTGTGTCAGCCACAGCTGTCTCCATTCCAGATGGCCGCTCCTCAGCAACACCCATGCCAGCTATCCTCATCTCAGATATCCCCACAAAGTCCCATTGAACCCGGCTGGCACTGGGAACCCACGCCAGTAATCCACACCGAGGCGAAGAAAACCATCATCAAGAAACTCGGGACCTCCGTCACGGAGTCTAGCCTGAAAATACTGCTACGTACTATCCTATCCCACCACGACCCCGAGCATCTAACCATCCAAATCCCCCGCAACTCCACACACGTTCCCAGAGGCTATGCTTTCGTCACTTTCCCTAGCTACGACACTGCGAAACGGGCAATCAATGCGCTCAATGGCTTGCCACTGGGAGGCCAGTTTCTCGTTGCTGGATTCGTGAAGGAGGGATTTGTCCCCAAGAAAAAACACGGACCGCACAAAGGACGAAAATCCATGAAAATTTATGCCGGTAGCAGCTGTTCCTTTAACTCGTCAAGCTCGACGGTTGTAGCACCCCGTGTCGTGTCCGAGGATACGAACTACACGCTTTGCTCATCTCCGTCCCAAACACCGCTGGCTCCACCGCCGAGATCTACTGGGACGCCCATGGTTGTTGTTGGGTCTTCGATTCCTGGCGGGTGCAAGATTGGTGGTGCTTTGGCTGTTTGAGAGAGATGTTTTGTTTGGGGGTTTGGTGGATGATACCTTCGTATTGATCGTGTGGAATGAGTAGCTTAAATCAGGGGCTGCATAGATATATCTATTGTTAATGATGACAAGTAATAGTGATTCATGTTCTCAAGGAAGGTAACGGACTTCTTTTTCTACTTACCGTCTGCGTGAAGTCTACTCGGTGTGGTGTATGGAACCAACAGAGCTTTTCTTTCAATTACTAAGTGATCCACTTCTTGGCCTTGCCTCCATCCCAGAAAGAGGGGATACAGCACGAGCATAGCTTTCGTGTTGATACTTTCATAGAGAACTTGTGGCATCTTGTTAGCGTCTCGCTTGCAAGTGTCCCGAATGAAAAAGGGGTCTTATATCTCCCGAAAGACATAGCGGCTCCACAACTTTGCTGTTCTAAAAGAACATTTTATTTTCAATGGAAGTAGGCTATGGTACGACGAACTCCCGTCTCCTCCGACACCTCACCTTCCTAGGACAAGGCGGATCACGTGATATCATTCTAGTTCACGATCTCCTGAATCAAGAGCAGACCATAGTTTTTTGTGGTGCTCTTACATCGCGTATTACATAAGTTGCTCTCCACGGTCAACAATACAATGGCTATATACCCACGAACAACTCGCTCTTGGCCCCCATGCCAAAAGTAACCTCCCGATAAGGCCCCGTCTTGGCGAATTTGTGACCATCCCATCAAACAAAATCTCGAGAACAACAATCGTCAACTGTCACTCCTCACTTCTCATTTGTCGTCTCCTGCGCGCCGTTGATGATCGTCAGATGAACTTGCCAGTATGGGCGCCACCGAGAACGGCCCTCTGCTCACCGCACGGGAGCTAAAGAACCGTCCACGAACAAGTTGGCAGCATCCACTCATCCTGCTGGTCTCCCTCGCGATAGCCTTTGTTTTCTATAGCGTCCGGGGGTTTCAGGTGACGTTGAGTCAGAGTGAGGGTGGTCGTAAGCATGGTATTTCCGTTAGGGGGTGGAGATGGAGTGATGTGCGTATTCTTGAAGTTGAGATTAATATTGGGTGACTGAGAAGGAAGATAGGTCACGCCGTCGAGCGATTTGAGATGGAGGAGGTGTTATGAGATTTATGATTGTGCTTTACTTGATGTATATCCCGTCCTTTTACTTTTTAACGCTTTAGAAGATGTAGTGCTGACATACAGTAATGACATCAATAGGTGCCCCTAGATTACTTGGACCCATCTGAGGAGTTACGCGCGAGTATCGCGGTTATTAGATTCAATGCGACGGATAGAGCAAATTATAAGGGGAGCATTTTCATCAATCCCGGTAAGCCTTTCTCTTGTTTTTTATGTTCACAGACACTAACAATAATATAGGAGGGCCAGGAGGATCAGGCGTTTGGTTTGTAAAGCACTTCGCAACATACTACCAATCCGTAGTAGGCAAAAACTATGTATGTTCCCCTTTTCACCCTTAAATTCATTTCACTAATCACATCTCAAGGACATCATATCCTTCGACCCCCGAGGAGGTTAGAGGAATCCCTCCCCTCTATCAATCCCCTCAATTAACAACAAACCCCATAGTCGGATTCTCAACCCCAAAGATAACCTGTTTCCCTACCCCCCAATCCTCCCTAATGTGGGACCTCCTCTCCCTCCCCGTCCTCGACGCCCACCCAGGAATCCTGAACGATGCCTATGCCCGCGCTCACGCCTTCTCCTCGCAATGCTCATCTACGCAACCCCCCTTTCCCTTCTCTCAAGCATCTAACTTCAGTCTCCCGACCTCATACGTCTCTACAGCGTCCACAGCACACGACCTCTACACGCTCATGCATGCCAACAATCAAACTTCATTGAAGTATTGGGGATTCTCCTACGGGACTTACCTCGGTGCCGTCTTTGCCTCCCTCTACCCAGAGTCCGTAGGCCTTATGGTAAACGACGGCAATGTCGATGTGGTCCAATTCACAGACTCCCGCGGTACAGGATTCATCCACGACGCCGAATCCGTCATGGAAGCATTCTACACATTCTGCCACCAAGCCGGCCCTTCACGTTGCGCATTCCACTCCACCTCCCCCTCAAAAATAAAATCCAAACTCACCACCCTCCTCTCAGCCGTGAAACGAAGTCCTGTAATCGTAGCAAGCGACAACCCCAACGCAAACTCCCGCCCCCAAATCATAACGTACTCCTCCATCCGTCGCCTCATCTCATCTTCACTCTACCGCCCTCTCGTCATGTTCCCCGCTCTCGCAACTGTGCTCGCCGCCTTGGAAAAGGGGAACGGCGCGCCGTATCTCGCTTTAAACCCACCGTTGAGTCAGGATCCATTTCAGTGCTCAGATTCGCGGGATGGAAGAGGTGGTTATGACGCGGGCGAGGATATAGATATTGAAGGTAATGCGGACGCTACACTCGCAATTATGTGTTCTGACAACGGCGGCGTGAGTGAGAGTGTGGAGGACTATGCGGAGTATGTGGATGAGGTGTTAGGCATAAGTCCTAGTGCCGGGGCGGTGATGGCGGAGATGAGGCTCGGTTGTGTGGGGTGGGATGCTAAGGCGAAATGGCGGTTTACTGGTAGGAATCACTCCCCTTTTCTAGAATAAGCGAAAAATCTAACACCACCTTCCCAGGACCCTGGGGAAGCAATTCCACACCCCCAATCCTCTTCGTAGCTAACACCCACGACAACGTAACACCCCTCCGCAGCGCCCTCGTCAACTCAGCTTACTTCCCCATCTCCCGCCTCCTAGTCCAGAACTCCTACGGCCACACCTCACTCTCCGCGCCTTCGCGCTGTACAGCACGAGCTATACGAGCTTATTTTCAGAGTAGGAAGCTGCCCGATGAAGAGACGGTCTGCGAGGCTGATTTGAGTCCCTTTGATCCGTGGGATATTCAGAAATTGGGTATGAATAGTGACAGTAGTGAGGATGGAGAGTTGGATGAAGCGCTGTTGAAGTTGATGTCCGCACCTATCGTTGGGCATGGAAGATATGCCTAGCTTGGAGCCTCCTTCTCAATGACTTTGGATGGATTGACGAGTTGAATGAGAACCGCACGGACGCGGGGATGAACATGTCTTTTAATGATTATTAGGTTATGGGCGCTATTTGGCGAGTTTCGTTGGTTCTCTTCTTCTTGGCGCGTCAAATTCCCGCGCTAAGCAGATTCTTTATATACGCCCCCTTTAGACTCCATGCGCCAGTACAATGATATCGCCCATATTCCTTGATTGTAGTACAACAAGTATGAAGTGTAAATGCAGCCTGGCACCGGACACGATTACCACACCGTGTCATATCCGTTGGGCCCCAAAATGTTAGATGTATACTCAGATAGCCTTTCCATCAGATCAACCACAATAGTTCTAGGACCTTGTCTTGGCCTTTCACTGTAACCTTTCCAGCTTTATCCGTGACCCTCTCAGCACGGTTGGTGTAGACTTGACGTACCCCCTTCCCTTCCAGAATCTCTGTGTCTCTAATCCTGTATGTCTCTTTGTGCTTAGCGTCTAAAGCTGGTCTTAGTGGTCCCATCTTGTGCTCTGCGTCGCCTTGCCAGGTTTGTTCGATCTTGTATAAAGTATCGGTATCGATTCCCTTGGGGTAATGGACGATCGAGTAGCCATTGCTGAGCACCATGTCATGCTCAAACAACCACCGCATTAGGATTCCTTCATCACCGCACGCCTTGCCCACATATGCAACTGCGGGCATGTCGAGAGGATACCAGTGACGCCAATGGTGGACAGACAGCATTTGTCGTCCAGACTCATAGTAGCCTGCCGCTACATTCTCGTCACCGCGGAAGTCCATTTGATGTAGGTATGGATCAAAGGTTGTGCGAGTCTGAGAGTGCTTCTTGAGGCATTGGTCCACGATTTGATCACCTTGATCATTTGGAAGCTCCATACATGCTTGCCAGACACGAGGCTGCGTGAGTCTAGCTGCCAAGGGCAAAGAAATGAAGATGCCACCACCTCCGAATGGGAGCAGGCCGAAGATACGGATTTGCTCGAAGTTGTCAGACATAGCTGCTAGGAGCACCTCTTCGGAGGAATCGTATGCCTTATTGAGATGGGTGATAAGTGCCGGTAGAGATGGGAAAAAAGTATCGTCGTCGACAAGGGCAAGCCATTTCGTTTGTGGTGTTCGATTATCGTAGAGCTCCTTGATGAGAGAGAAGTATGCGTGGGCAAACTCGGCTTGCGTACTCTTGACAGTAACTTTAATTCCAAGATCGCGCATCTGCTGTTGTGAACTTGATATCTTGTCCGATGGCGGGACTAATATCCGCAAAGTACTTTCAGTATGGGGGAGCCAATGTTGGAGTTGTGGAAGAGCGTCTGCTATGCGGTCTGCGTTCGTGGCTATGCCAAAGGCCATAATCGAGGTATCGACTTTCGGTGAGGAAGGGACATTTAGTGTCAAGATGGGTAGGCTCGAGATGATTGCGACTTTTCGCAGGTCTTCTGGCGTAGAACTCAAGGTTTGAGGCTCATCGAATAGTTTTGTCTCGTTGAGGTTCGTCAAGTCTGGTCGGGGGCCGAAAAAGGGCTTCGACTGGATGACTCGTCTGGCATAGGTGAAGCTTGTTGTTAATCCGTATTTCTCGAGATGCGAAAGATCCGCAAATCCTTGCTGCTCTTCTCCTGTCGTCGTCGTCGACGGTAGGGGGGCAGGCACAACCGTACTACTCAAGGCTGTTTTGGCAGGCTGGAGGAGGGTTTCCTTGTGGTCGGCTGAGAGGAAGTGGAAAATCCAAATCAAGCCCAGTATACACAGCGCGAACACCGTCGAGGCGCTGCGCTTTGATCGAAACATCTCGATGAAGGTTGGGAATTTGTCAGGTCCCATCGCGGCTGTTTGCTGATGGATTATTGGTAGCGTCGTCCGGAGTACTTCTGTACAGTATCTTCGAGTCGGAATGAACGACGGCAGGAAAAACAAATTCGAAAGGCCAAAGTGCACACCACAGAGTTGGTCTAATGGTCAACGCATTAAGACGGAATGATGCAATGCGTAGAGAACCATACCAACCGCAAACTCACATTTTTTAAAGCTGGTAGAATTGGAAAGGAGAAGAGCCTCAGAGTTGTACTGTACGGGTCGGCTGCAAGCTTCGCCGGGACGGAACATTGTTGTTCCATTCGCTATCT
The DNA here is from genome assembly GCA_019669835.1 of Amylocarpus encephaloides. NCBI lineage: Eukaryota > Fungi > Ascomycota > Leotiomycetes > Helotiales > Amylocarpus > Amylocarpus encephaloides. Next base: position 261,494 of record MU251356.1, read on the forward strand.
GATCCGATGTGGGGCGGTCTTAAAGAACGAAAATGAGCGAAAGCGACCACCAACGTCTACTACATACTCGGCCTTTGGGGATACATTTAGTCAGCTAGCAGCGGACGGTATTACCGATAATAAGATCAATTTAATCGCGTATTAGATACAGAAGGAAAGGTAGCCTAAGGAATACTTCGAATAGGACGATCAGAGAAGGAGAAATTTTGAAAAGGACAGCTGGCTTAAGGAATATTGGGAGCCAGAGGGTAACATGAATTACCTCCTTGCAAGGAAGAAGTCGTCATCCTCCCTCCGCGGTAAAGAGTCGGAACCCAGCTCTACTAGCTCTAGTAGTCAAAAGCCAAGGGACGTCAAAAGTGTCCTATACTAAGACGCGCGTTATAAAACCATACTTGCGACCAAAGGCAGCTTCATAAGCAAGTCCGAATTAGGTACTACAGCTATAAGTAAGAGATTGTGCCGAACCCTCCTCGAGACTAAGTAAACATTTCCTGACGATTCCTTGTTTCGCGATAATTTATTCGAAGAAACTTACAAGATAGTACGGAACAAAAATGAGACTAGAGTCGTTTATGATATTTTACTATTAATAGTCCCTCCTACGTAAATCCTAGCCATACTCGGCGCCAAGTATCTTAAGATTCTAATCGAAAGTGTCAACGAAGGCTGGAACAATTCCATCCCTATCACTAAGACCCAGCCGTAACCCGACTAATCTGTAGTATTCAGGCAAGAGGCGCTCACTGAGGATTAGCTCTAGAGGATTGAACCTTTCGTGGACGAGCTCACAGATACTTCTTTATGGCTACGTATTCCATGTACTTCCCGTTCTTAACCTGCGAAGTAAAGTGCGGTACTACAGCACTTGATATAGCAGATCGGCTAGTGAAGCGTGAAAAAAAACTCTATCGGGAAATCCTCGCCTTCTTAATCTCGCACGATCACCGAACAGTGAGGATCTACGGCTATTACCCTATAATTAAAGGAAACGAGACTACCTTCTACCGCCATCCTACCCGCTTATTCGACTTTATGGAACTAGATGGTAAAGAGAAATGGACGGTATACAAATTCACTAAAAATGTCTACGATATATAGATGCCGATGCACTTAAAAAGAATCTATTCCGTTATTAGCGGCTTGCCACCTAATCTGGATTTTGAGCTCTCACAGTAGTCCAAGCTAGGGGAATCTGGACTTTCGTAAGGGCTGGAAAGCCACCATCTTTCTGTCTATTTATCCATGATACCGCGTCTCTGCTAGAGGAAGCTGACCGTCAATCAAGTCGTGATGCTTCTCGAGTCGTCACCCCAGATACATCCATGTCTGAGAGGATCGATGGGGGGGGGGGCATATAAAAAGCCAAAGAAAAGGGGTCGGCCTATAGAATTAAACCAGGACGGGAAGATTGATTGATTTTGACTTGATGACGGAAATGGATAGTGTGTTGCACCAGTCATCTCCACCCGTAGTTTGTGATTTGCATCCCCCGGCGTCTACTAGTCTCCATGACAATTCTAGTGATGATGGAGGCCGCTGCGATGTGCCACTCTCATTTTCGCTACCTAGGCGGTCTAGATATTGGCCTTGCCTGTGGTGTTTCGACTGTGGTGAGAAACTATTTCGATTGACTCCCTTGATCTCAGTAATATCCGTCCAGTTGTCATCAAGTTGTCCCCGAACAAAATCGGCTTGTTCCCTTCGAATTCGGCGAGAGACCATCGCCAGTCTCCGCGAGCGATGTGGACGATGTGTTCATTCAGGAAATTACCGGCTATCTCACCAAGAAAAACCTGACAAACGTGTTCGCGCTTGAAGTTGTTCATCCTGCCGAAGGGGGCCCAATGGGGGCAATATCTATCTTCGCCAACAGGCAACGGAACCAACCAGCTCCAGTTTCATCACCCGTGGATACAACACACACCAGTGCGGGAAAATGAAAACAATACTCCTCCTACTTCTCCATCCCCAACCATCCAAGAGACTAGTCAAAGGTTAGACGGAACAGTTTTAGGTCGAAGAATAGTCATAACAACAAGCACAAGGCAATGCAGAGGGGAGGATACGCATTTAGGCGCGAATTTCACGTTATCAGGAGTACGAAGATAAAGAGAGAGAAAATGGTTAAACTACTTGTGGAGATAAGAAACGTAATTGTGTTATTTCTAGAGACTTATATACGAAGGCATAAATTGCAGGCTTAATCTCGCTCTATCTGACCTACAAACGTCGGCGTTTCCTCGATCTAGTACCATTACTAAAATACATCGAATATGGAGGGGCAGTGCCGCAGAGATCTCCTCCCATGAGCAATTATCTTCATCCTCGTCACCTATATCGTAGGTATCATCATTATCAATAGAATTAGTAGCCTTGTCCTATAGTAGGTCGACTGAGAAACTTGGGGAGCTGTTAGCCACTATACCGTAATAGTGGTTATATGAGTCACTTATTTCCTTAGTAATTATTACAAATTATCGGTAAGGTGGCAAAGAAGATTCTGGAGGATATTAAAACCTGATTAGTCAGGCAGTCACTCTCTATATAAAGACTCGCTTGTCCCTGTATTATAGAGGGCAGTCCCTTTTAAATGTTTCTTGAGAAATACTCTCTTTACCCTACCCCAGAAACCAAATTCTGACTCCTGCATAAGGCTCTCAGGAGCTTAATACGCTAATCGATAAATTCACTCCCTCTAACAGAGCTAGCTCTAATTCTTCCTCTAATTTAGCTATACTCTTATCCGTCCTTCTATTATCGCCACCCTTGTTTAGAGGCTTAGGTAGAGAGTAAGGCGCTAACTCGACTACTAGTAGTGTATACTAAGCGATATTGCTAATGTTTTACTAGTTAATCTAATCATAAAGTGGCTAAGAGGATTTGAGGAGAGCATAAGATTAATCTTATATAGGAGTAGTAGGTACGCCTTACCACTTATAGGTGCTAAGATTTAAAACTAGCTCGTATATATAACGACCCTCCTTTACATCCTATTATTTTTCTATGTTGGTTACACCTATTACCGTTGCTAACCTAGAGGCGGGTTACACTCATAAATATAGTATAGTAAATGTGCTTAAATAAGTTATTTTTGAGGCTTTTAGAATGCTTTTAAGGTATTAAAAATCCTAATCCATTAAGTATTAATTAAATAGTATATTAACTTACTCCTAAATACGTTTCTTAACCTCTATATTAAGTAATATATGCTATTCATCTGCCTCAAAAACTTTCTTTCCTTATCATATTCCTTCGTTCTTAAGTCAGGCCGTAAACTCCGAGTATTAATGTATATAAAGGACACCTTATTCATTCGATCTACCTCCATCTTGTATTCCAGGCTCTTGTCTTACCATAGGCTTTACACCGAGCCAAGTCTAAACTATCGGGATTCTTGATTCTATCAAAAGCGCGAGCAACCTCCTAATTTTCCCTACGTAGGTGGCGATTTAGTAGTATAGCTATGATTTGTCTGTACTCGTTCGTGCACCCTACCTAATAAGCTCGCTTATTGAGTAAGCAATTAGGTGAGACTAACCGAACGAGTATATATATGTGGGAAGGAGTCGAATATCGCGAGAAGTTTAGGGTAGGCACAGGATTAATATAAATCCACGGCCTCCGATTGGCTCAAAAACATTGCTGCCTCAGGCATAACGTATATCACATGTAGTAGGAAAATCACTATTACATTATACTTTATTACAATAGAAGTCTACTTTATGTATTAGCGGAAACCCTTGGCAGACCACAGGACTGATATAATAGGAATCCTAATATTATATAATTACAAACAAGCCTATTACATAATTATGTAATGTAATATCTGAAGCGAACAGCGGCTGTTCGTTCCGAACCGATTGGGCCAAAAGCACCATGGCTCCGAAGCCTTCCAGGTCCAAACGTGGAGACGAGACTGCTCGAGTGTCGCCGTGACTGATGCCAAGTTGCCAACATCTCCGAGCAAGTTCGTCAACCGGTTCATTTGAGAGAATTATTGTTACAATACGTAGGCAACGATGGGCAAGGTTTTTACTGTCGAACTGAATCCTGCTTTCAGCCTCCTTATTCCAATCGCAAAGCAGGTGTATTCAGGCAAGGCGGATATCTACCTCGACCTGCCACTTCGAGCACTAGATCCTGCGTCGATCGGTATCAAATCTGCGAACAATCTATCCATCCTCCACCAACCGTCTGACCCTTGTGATGCAGGCACTTCTCCCCCCCTTGTGGAGGCGAGCTTTATGCAATTGGGTAGGAGAGTGTGGATGCCGTTGGGTCTGCAGATAGCATTGGACCCGTTGGACGGCTGCGGCCATAGCTAATAAGCTATGGCGACTATTGCATGAGCAACTCCACCATGGGGATATCACAAATCCACAATCTGCGCCCATTCCAGGTACGAGCTTTCAACTTGTTCTCGTCCAACCGGATCATGGTTTTCGCAGACGTCTATTCCATAGGCCCCCCTTTATCGTCTTGGCTACACTTGTTAAACGTCAACCATGAACTTGCATGCCCATGCCTCTACCCACGCATTTTACATGGCGTTCGCAACTTCACGCATCTTGAGAAAGGTTCGTGCTTCACTGCTTCCACATTGAGAAACTCCATATGGACATGCAGAAGGCCTTGGAAGCCGCCACCGAATATCAAGGTAGTCGTGCTGTTGAACCCCTGGCTCTGGCAGCATATAAATGAGACCTTATCCCCCAGAAAGCTACCCCAGCAAGAGCTCTTTCTTTTCTTTCTTGAGCACCTGGGGGAAGCGGCGACAATGCTCTACCTTGGACCAATTCTTCTGCTGGCCGGTCTGGCTTCAGCCCAGTGCAATGCCGACAATTGTCTTCGTGCCCTCCGAGCAACTCAAATCCCCGGCCAGCTACAGACAGCACAAGCTTTCTGTGCGACTTTCACGAAGACAGCTTCAGCAATTCCAACCTATGCTGCTGCCAATTGTGGCCCAAATCAGAATGGCAATCTGACGTACCGGATCTCCAGCGCTTGTAGTTGCATTGCTGCCTCTGCCACATCCTCCTCGACCACAGCCAGCCCAACTGCTACTGGAAGTGCATGTGCAATTGTGAGCCGGTTGTCATCTTCTCAACGTGCCACAGCACCAGAAGGCGAGGCCATTTCTTTTTCTCAATAGGATTATTCTTCGGCCCTTGCCTCCCGTAATCTGGGTAACTTAGCTGATCAAATATTTTCTGCAGCAACCCCAACTGTTCCCGCCAAGATAGCTCAAGAATGCCTCTCTTCCGTTCCGGTGGCAAAGGACGCTGGTCTGAAGCTTGTGGATGCCCTTGTGCCATACGTCGAGTGGCAAAGTGGTATGTTCAATCTCCATAGATTATAAACATCTATTGCTTATTATCGTTTCAAGATTTGTTGAGAGTCAAAAAACTATCTGCTTACTGCGTTAACCATTTCATGACTGCCCATTCTTGCATCAAGTGCTCCCCTAACATCGTATTTTATGACGAGGAGAGCAAAAACTGCATTAATTGGCCGTTCTAATTGAGTTCTTCTAGATCTGGCGTGGTTGAAAGATCCCCCTTCGACCTACTTCTATCCGCCACACGACGTTCTCGCCTACCTTGCTAAGGTCAAGAGCAATCTACAAAATGATGTATACCCAAATGAGGAAGAATTTGAATTGGATCTGTACAATGTGTTTGCTAAGGCACATGATGGACATTTGGTCTTCTACCCTGACGTCCTTTCCAACGGGCTTCGATGGGTCAAACCTACGTCCTTGGTATCAGTGAGTAAGGATGGGAGCTCGATTCCAAAGATCTATTTGAGGGACGACATCCAGACATCCGCATCGACCGCAGTGGCAATCACGAAGATTAACGGAGTCGATGCTACCACTTACCTCGAGGACTTCATTTTCTCGGCATCCTTCAACCAAGATGCAGATGCTGCTTACAATACCCTTTTCTACTCCAAGCCATTCGCAGGTAGTGGTAGCTCACCTGATGGTTTGTGGTCCACGGGAGGCCGAACTAGGTTCGTCTCTCCGGGTGATAACACCACTTACACATTCGAGGATGGAACCTCTTCGACTCTACAGAACATAGCTAGAGTTCTGGGGAATTGGGAAGGTGTTACTGATGGACCTTCGTTCTTCAGAAAATTTGCACCTGGAGCGTTCACCACATTCAACAGACTCAACACGCCTGCTGTTGAGTCGCCAGCGGTAGGCCCAGTTGTCCCAGGGTATCCTCCCCCTGTGGTCCTTCTTCCTGATCTCTCCATTGGAGGATATTACTTAGAGGACGAAGGGTTTGAGGACGTTGCAGTTCTGAGCGTTTTGAACTTTGAACCAGATCTGCCTTCCGACTTCCAAAACCTAGCTCAGACGTTCTTTGCGCAGGCGAAAGCTGCTGGCAAGACGAAACTTGTCATTGATCTCAGCGTCAATGGTGGAGGCTATATCTTGCAAGGCTATGATCTCTTCCGTCAACTCTTTCCCCAGATCATCCAAGATGGTTATTCCCGTCTAAGGGAAAGCGAGACCTTTAACGAGGTCGCACATGTCTTCTCTGATATTGTGGCCCCACCCTTCAATCCTCGGACATCTAACGACGCTTCGTTGATTAGTGTCTATGATACTTTCTTCAATTACCGCTACGACTATAACCTCACCAACATTCCTTTCCCAAGCTTCGAAGCCAAGTTTGGACCGGTTGAACTTAGAGGTGACAAATTCACGGAGCTCCTCAGATGGAATCTCGATGATCCTATCACTACCATCAACGAGACATTCGGCATGGGTATGGACATCACGGGTTACGGCTCAAGAAAGAACTTTACCCAGCCATTTGCGGCAGAAGACATCATCATGTTGACGGACGGGTACTGCGCTTCGACTTGCACGCTCTTCAGCGAGTTCATGCGCACCCAAGCTGGCGTAAAAGTCATCGCCATGGGTGGTCGTCCTGATACCAAGGATATCCAAGCGATTGGCGGTGTGAAGGGTGCTCAAATTCTCGGTTTCTCCAGTATCTTTGCCCAGGTCCGGGCTGCGATACAATATGCGCCATTCACCAATCCTCCAAACGATGTTACAGCTCTGAAAGGCGTTTCCTTATATCCCATCTCGAGAAGTGTTGGAAACGGCATCAACATCCGTGACAACATCTTGCCTGGCAACGTCGACGATGGACTCCCGTCTCAATTCGTATACGAACCTGCAGATTGTAGATTGTATTACACACCTGCGATGGTCAATGACATCACAGAGATGTGGAAGACGGCGGCTACCTCTGCCTTCGATGGTGGAAAGTGCGTGGCTGGAGGTATCAAGAAGAGATATCATTCTGGTCGCAGACAGAGCGCGCCGATCAAGAAGAGCCCTACTCCAAGACCAAGAGTCTACGAGAAAAAGGACGTGCCACAAAGAGATGCTTACTGGTATGTTAGACATGGGAAGAAGGTCCAATTGTAGACGAACAGAAGCAGAAATAGATACTACAAATATAGTAACGGCCTACTCATGCCCACATTGCAACAGCCACTCGCCGTATGATGCGAGCGAATATGTCGAATTAAGATGAGTGCAGGAAGTGACACAAGGAGTTAGTCAACACTATACTTACTCATCCGCTAAACGACACATACAGATGTGGTAGTCAACTAGATGAGCTGATAGGCAGGCATGCAGCATTGCTGACGAAGAGGGAAGCTGGATGTTTTGTCTTTCCTCAACCGGCTTGCGAGCTCGCAGCAAATGTGTCCTCTTCAACTAGGGACTCCATTTCATCCCGCGATGCTTCAGCCCTTTTTTTCAATTCCATGTTTCTTTTTCCCCCTTTCGCTTGGTCCCGGCATATCGACAACCAACATAGGCACAAATGTGTAGCCAATTCCCGGCATTAGAATCCTTTTCAGCCAATAGTGTGATTGATGGAGGGGTGGATAATATTCTCAGAAAGACAACATTCGATGGCAGTTATTGAAGCGCTAGTAAGAAGGGGGGAAGGTGTGAAATATATTCGCTCGATTGACCAATCACGAAGGGGCTGAAACGGCTGACGAGGTGGACGGGCGTCCCACCACAACATCCCGAGGCCGGGAAAGAATTCGAGAGCCAGAGCGAGAAGTGACTACATATTTCGCATATCTCTCGCATATCCCTCTTCTCCTCTCCCCAACCAACTCTTCTGCTTTTCTCTCCAGGAAACACCACAACCTACTCTCAACACCACCATCCTGATCCCGCCCCTCCTAGCGAACTCGCCCACTATCGCCATCATGGACGCCGTTCTTCGCCAGTCGAAGTCCATGTGTCCATTCTTGAAAAAGACGTCACCCGCAACCCTCCGCTCCCTCTCTACCGCCTCACCTGCTCGTCAATCCTCCCCAGGCGGTGGCAGCATGTCCAACTTGCAGACCATCGCTCGTCGCTGCCCCGTCATGGGAAAGGCCCTCGCCGTCCAAACCGGAAAGGCTGCTCATGTTGGACTCGGTGGCGCGGCTGCCATTGGCGCGATTCGTGCTTTCACCGGAAAGTCTGGAAGCAACAAGTCGGTCACTGGAAAGGCTCGCATCCATACGACTCGCCCTCAGGAGGCCAGGGCCATTGAGGATACTCTCTTTGGTCGCGAACGTGGTATGTCGAACCCCGAGGGGGGAGAGTGAAAAATACCCCGCTAATTTCAGACTAGTCCCGGTTCTTCAACATGCCAAACCACCGATTGTGGAAAAGCACAATGGTCCCAAATTCGACTATGAAGGCTTCTACAATGCCGAGCTGGACAAGAAGCACAAAGACAAGTCTTACCGCTACTTCAACAATATCAACCGTCTCGCCAAGGAATTCCCTCGCGCGCACATGTCCAACAAGGCCGAGAAGGTCACAGTCTGGTGCTCAAATGACTACCTTGGAATGGGCAGAAACCCGCAGGTCTTGAAGGCTATGCACCATACTCTCGATGAATATGGTTCCGGAGCTGGAGGAACCCGAAATATCTCCGGTCATAATCAACATGCCGTGAGTCTCGAGGCGACTCTTGCAAAATTGCATGCAAAGGATGCTGCGTTGGTCTTCACCTCTTGTTATGTCGCCAATGATGCTACGCTCGCAACTCTGGGTAGCAAATTGCCAGATTGTGTGATTTTGTCGGATAGCTTAAATCATGCTTCTATGATTCAAGGAATTCGACACTCCGGTGCCAAGAAGATTGTGTTTAAACATAATGATCTTGCTGATTTGGAAGCAAAACTCGCGTCTCTACCAAGCGACGTTCCAAAGATCATTGCGTTCGAGTCTGTCTATTCTATGTGCGGTTCAATTGGTCCTATTGAGGGAATCTGCGACTTGGCCGTCAAGTATGGCGCAATTACCTTTTTGGATGAAGTCCATGCTGTTGGCATGTACGGACCACATGGTGCTGGTGTAGCTGAACACCTCGACTACGAAGCTCATGCGAACGGACACCCACGCGGCACCATCATGGACCGCATCGACATTATCACTGGAACTCTAGGAAAGGCATATGGCTGTGTGGGTGGTTATATTGCCGGTTCGACTAAGATGGTTGACGCTATTCGCTCACTTGCCCCTGGATTCATCTTCACCACCTCCCTACCGCCCGCAACAATGAAAGGAGCCGAAACTGCCATTGAATATCAAATGTTATTCCAAGGCGACCGCCGGCTCCAACAGCTTCATACCCGTGCTGTCAAGGACTCCCTCGATGACCTCGACATCCCAGTCATGCACAACCCATCCCACATCATCCCCCTCCTCGTTGGTAACGCCGAACTTGCGAAGAAGGCATCCGACATGCTGCTTGACACCCACGACATCTACGTCCAATCCATCAACTACCCTACTGTTCCCGTTGGCCAGGAACGACTCCGCATTACCCCCACGCCAGGTCATACTCGCGAATTCCGTGAACACCTAGTCTCCGCACTCGACAATGTATGGACCAAACTCGGCATTAAGCGCACAAGCGAGTGGGCTAGCGAAGGTGGCTTCATCGGTGTTGGTGAAGCTGGTCTCCAAGCCCCCGAACCACTCTGGACCAACCAACAACTCGGCGTCGACAAAGTCGTCAAGGAGATGAAGGCTGGTGGTCCAGTTGGTGTCATGGAAGCACTTCTCGAGCGCGAACGCGGTGAGCGCGAGAATGTGGAGAGGGCTGTGAGCGCTGCTGCTTAATTTGCCCTACATCTTTGGATGAGAACTGGCTTAGGAGAGGCTCATCAGACCCGACACCACATTCGTTCGAGCGAAGGGAAGATCATCTGTCGTGATTGATAGTTTACGATTGATTTGAATGATTTGAATGATGAAATCGATATAATTCATTTCGGAGATGTCTTTTGGATGTCGCCCGAACACACATATTTTGCCATGTATTATCTGCTTTGGTTGTCTATTTATGAAATAACGTTGCTACTAACGTGGATATCTTGTAATCTACTAGCTACTAAACTTCGACGAGGACAGGATCAACACCCAGCACCCAACTCTACAGTAAAAGGGTCCCTTGCAGCATCACAGCCTCGTCCCAACGCACCAATCCACTTAATATCTATTATATCCCCTAACAAATCAAGCTTCTTAAAGTTAGATCTGAAGATTGTTCTATTCTCCTCGATGACATAGACTCTCTACTATGTTTTTCTGTTGTACAGAGTATCTATTTTCCATCCATTCTTAATTCATAATATGAATGTATGTATTTCCGCTATCTGAACGCCAGTTTTGATATCTGCCCTTCCGTCCCATACGCCTCGCTAAATACGCAATAGACGAAGTAATCAAGCCCCCACGCACTAATAGTACCAGATCAGCTTTCCATAAAGAGCACGGCTATTAAAGATCTCCCATTCCTCCGCATTCACCCAACTCTCGTGAGTCTTCATACGACCGAAAACAGAAGCGCCCTTCCAAACTACCACCTGTCCATCCATCTCACGCGGGCTAGTGCCAACGAGGATCTTCTCCGCGAGGTCGGGGCGCTTAGCCTTGAGGCGTTCCTCGAGGAAGGTTCCCAGACCAGGTGTCTTTGCCCCGCCGCCAATTACCATGATGCCGCCGAAGAGGTCGCGGGCTTTCTTCTCGTCGCCGCGACCAGCAGCGTGCGTGATGCTGGTGATGATTGCGACATCGAGTGGCGCGATGGGGAGGACGGCATCCTGCTCGTCGGCGAGGTCGGAGGCGGTGCGGATGTTGACGTCGAAGAACATGCCGCCGGTTGGGTTCTGCGCGTTGGAGCCGTTGCCAAATGCATACATGTTGCTGGGACCTGGAGAGCCTCCGTTTGTGCCATTGTGGTAGGATCCGTTCGGGACTGGTGTGTTGGCACCTTCAGGAGCGGGTGATGCTGCGGCGGATGTGACTCGAGATGCGCCGTTGGTATCGTTGTCCATTCGAGAAAGGTGGCTGAACGGGTTTGCCTTTTCCTTTTGTGGAGTTGAAAACTCCGTACCAATGCTATTTTGTACCATACCGGATACAGAGGCGGCAAGAGTCGGTTTGATCGCAGTCAGGATAGCCAATTGAGCTGTTGATGTTGGGTCATCTGGATGTTTCTCGTAGGCATTCAATGAGCGCTTGATCAATGATCGACGACCTTTGAGCTTTTCGCTATTGTCGAAGATGGATGGATTGATGAAGCCCATGGGAGCGAGGATAACTTCATCATAATACTTGAATTGGTACTTCTTCGTGTCCTTGCTTGGAGCACGAACGTGAAAGTCACCGACCTGGGTTGCGATGTTGGCCTTGCTCAAGGTGCAAAACTTGATCTTCAACTCTTCCGCAAGCAAGAAATCATAGCGGCGCAAGAGGTTGACCTCGCCATAAGGGAAGTGATCATGTAGCATCATCTTCATAAAAGTTTGTGTGACGTCGAAGCCGCCATACTTGAGATTAATGCGTGAGTTTTCGATGCACAAGCCATCGTCAACACAGCAAATCGATGTCTTTTGAGCGCCTATATCGACGATACAAGCGCTAGAGTAGCCTGCACCATAGGTGGCCGCCAAGCTCTCCTGGATGAAGCAAACTTGCTTGAACTCGGCGTTCACAATTGCCCATTGAGCAAGACGCTCAACATAGACCTTGTCGTATAAGTCTGGAATGACAATTACACAGCTATATTCTTCCCACTCCGTCATAAGCTTCAGGCCAAGGTCCTTCTTGAGCGCAGTCTCCAGAACAGTCTCAAAATCGTCTTGGAGACATTCCTCGCTATTGTAGTCCTTTTCGTGAAATTGCCCGAGCTGGATTGGGTTAAAGAGGCGGAAACATGGTTTCGAGTTCTCTGGTACTCGCAAAGCATCCATTCCAGAAAATACCGAACCAGATGAACCATCAAACTTGCTTGTGTCGGTCCACTCGATTCGAATAGGATCGTTGTGCTCCGAGATGAAGTCGGGGGTAGTTCGCCGGTTGTAGTTTATAACCAACTCCTTTGAATTGGGCAGAACTCGAAGCTTATTGGCTCGCATCTCCAATTTCAGATCCGCGGCCATCTTTTGATATTTCTTCGAGAACTCCTCGCCGAATTGGTCTTCCGGTGTGGTATCTTCTGCGCGCTTTGGCAGGGGTGGGAACTCATCGGACTCGGTGTGACCACACTTGACAGCGATCGTCATTGGAATTGTCTTAGGAAGCGCGTCATTCGCAAAACCAATGCGCAAGTTCTGGCTGCCTGGATGGATGACAATGATCTTCGAAGGGTCGATTCCATCGATTGGGTTTCCGTCCTCGTCCTCCTGTTCGCCGTCCGCAGATGCTCTTGCTAGGTCTACTTCTCCATTGTTGCGCGCGCGATCCTTATCCTTCGCATTTGTTACCATTCGATCTCTTCTGGCGTCGTTCGCGAGTCTGATGCTAAGAAGCTGAGGTGGTTCCTTCATGTACTCTCTGAAAATAATAATGAAGTCAGTCGCTGGGCGAAGATGAAAAGCGCGCATGTTGAAGCTTGATCGCCCCTTGTCCCACTGTACCGCGAACTTCAAATCGAGGGCTGAGATGGCTATAGAATACTTACGTGTAGTAGTTCTTCTGGTTGATCATGACCGCCTCCGGCCAGGAAGATTGCTTCATGCCATTATCAGTGCGCGCAAGTCCTATAATAGGTCAATTCTGATCCTTTTTCGATGCGACTGGAGCTTCTTACCCTCCTCGCGCAAAAGCGCTTTTCCTGATTTTTTTCCTACCATATTTGCCTGCTCGCGGTCAAGCCTGTGGCGGTGGAGATTGAATCCAGGATTGTTGTTCAGAAAGTTAAACCAGTCTACACCGGAGAGCTCATCAATGTTGAACTGCGGAACACCGCGGCTAGAATTAGACGCCATTTCGCGGTTGTGTGATGATGTGACAAGGCTCGGTGTTGTGAAAAAGTTTTGCCGATTGGCCTTTATAAGCGCCCAAATGTTCAAGCCTCAGGCTGCAATCACATATTAAGGCTACAACCTACAGGTGGAAACAAATGTAAAATTGAGGTCATATCACCTGATTATCGGAAGGTTCACCGCCAATCACCTGGTTAGGATAACTCTTTACACGTCCGCCACTAGTCAAATACTATCGTGTCATTTTACATTTGTTTTCCCACCTTTCCCCCTCATATCAATAGATAGCTTTGTACTCTACATTATATCTGCAATTCTCGGTTATCTGCTTAATTAATACGGAGCTCATTTAGCAAGTCTCAGAGAACACAATTTGATAAGCTCTCTATGTCTGATCAGTACGGGGCTTGTCCAGCAACCAGCAACTCGCAAGACTCCTTCAACCATCTGGTGAACTAACAACAAGTTCAGTCCATCCAATGACAAAAGCTGATCACAAAAGATAATCTAATTCCCTCCATTTGAATTCTCTATTCATAGGAGTTCACAGAAGTAGCCATTATCTTTCATTCTTCCTAATAATCTACTACCTTGTTCTATTGAACTTTACAGGGTTCATCTACCAGGCAATAAATACCAGAGTTTCTCTGAGCATCTAACAAATTACTATCATCTTCAGCCTATCCGATGTATAACAAATCACCAAAGACAGCTTAGTGAGATCCACTCCCACAATATTCATCGGTAGTTTCACTGGATCCTTATTACTCATAGAATAGGCACTCATTTTGTTAAAGGGCGAAGCTTGAGGTTATGTGGAAACTACTAGGTACTAATAACCACTCGAGCATACAAAAAGCTATTATTATGTTCGGCCTACTCGAAAGCAATTTCACGACATAAGGAGTAATTCGAGAAATAAGGAGAAGTCCACCAGTTCACTCCAGCACCGCTGAATGAAATCCTCTTCCTCTTGACCCCTACTTAGTCCTCAGGCGATGCAAGGGTGCAGTCTTGATAGAGTAAATAGAAGGATTGGAATTAGAGTTAAGGATTGTTAGGAATATCGAGAGATGTAAGGAGTACCTCAATCCCACTAAAGACAAATCTGTTGACCTGACTAACAAATGCATGTTGACTCGGAAGAAGTATCCGCATGTACATCACACGTCTCACCGATGCTCGGTGTGGCAAAATCGTATGGCGATGGAGAAATGGGACATCTCCGCTCAGAACAACCCTGTGCTCTGCTTAACACCTGCTTGTTGCTTCCTTGCATGGTCCTCCTAGCTAGCGCAATCGAGATTTCTTGCTCCCGAAGTTAGATTTGTTCTGTAAATGAATATTCCTCGCAATCCAGAAAGAAATCAAAAGAGAACAATGTGTGGCTGCCAACAGCGCTGCTCGCCATGCAACAAGGTCATCTACAAGCAGTAATAGGAAACAATGCGATCAAGAAAAATAACGAATAAAGAAAACCCTCTGTCATGAATGAACAGAAGCCGGCCAACGCTATCCTCTCTGGCATCTCCTCCCGTTTACCATCTATAATCTTTCATCTGCCATGGAGAAGTGTGCCAAGTCGATCGGTAGAAGCTGTTAGTTTTTTATTATGCTCTCTCTCTCTCTCTCTCTCTTTGCCTTTTGCTTTCCTCACACTTCCCACGTATTTTCTTCTTGATTCAGCCTAGAAGTCTTTTGTTCTCTTTGTACAAGGGGGACCCGCTAGGCCATGATTGCTATCATTCCCCGAGTGGAATCAAAGACCAAAAAAGGTTGACTCGGATCCGAGAGGTGCATTATCGCTAGTAAAGCTCTGTTGACTATACGAGACACTGTCTACAATGAAGAAATTTGATAGCTTTATCTAAGCTATGTTAAGACATACAACATACATCTCTCTATTAAGTCTCATGGTAAGTGTTGATATTTGGTTTGTCATTATCTACTTCAAATTGTATCTTCGACTCATTTTAATAGACATCAAGTCGATATAATATTTAGCCATAACGTTTGTAGCAACATATCAAAAGACATAGGCTCAGAAACTGCCTATAACTCTGTTTCTGACGGTTAGGTATTATCTATTGTGAAGTTGTCTTTCCCCCTGTGCATATGGTTAACGGCCGTTGAAAAAATGTTGCCCAGCACAGACGGATGGTTGCACTACGAAATCATGCAATAAATTGCTACTATATCTCGCTCTGATAGACTATTAGAGCTTTCGCTTAACCTCAGGACATCCAGAGATTGAACCACAGCCCGACTTATGTATCATTCTACCAATTAGCATTAGGTATCAAGAGGGACAAGCCACTTAGCAGGCCTTATTAGGCATGAAAAGTTTATTGTAGCAGCACAGATACTGCATGGTAAGGCTGATCCGAATCTGCACAGGCAACCAGGCTAAACAATGATTCCTATGGTAACGCTGGCTAAGTTCGCTCTTCCCCAGGTGTCTCAACAACTCTCTACTTTAATAGCTGTCCCATGTTTACGACAATGACAAAGTGCTGTCCTCATGTCGCCAATTTCAGAATAAGGGCTAGTGAATAGCTTCGTTATTCAGTTCGTAATGTCACCTTTGACTGGCAAGATTATGGGGGGAATTAGATTCATTGATGGCCATGGCAATTCTATTTCGCTCGCGCTACTTTGCATTCCCACCATCCAAAAACCTTTGTCCTATCGCCCATTGAGTACCCCTCAACTAGGTCAACTCTCGATCTCTCCTTTAACTACTGCTATTCTCATACTCTCGCCGCTCTCATCTGATGGTCATAATCAATAAAACCACTCTCCTGGTTTCCATTCTCCAAAAGAAGTCCCTAGCCAGAAAGCGCAAGTAATCTGTGCACTTCAGCTTCCAATAACTGCAGTCAATAGGGGCGTCCTGTCCATAGGTCTCATAGTCCCACCTCGAACTTGCCATCGGCTGTGGAGGAATGATGAAAGCCGTCGACATCACGGCGACAAATGGGACAATGGCCATGTCGCTCTCTAGTCTGAAAGTCAATCCACTCTTTGATACATTCATAACAAAATTGATCGTGCTTGCAAGGTTGCAGTTCGGTTCTGTTGACGATCTTTTCGTAGCAAATACCACAAGCCTCTCCCAATGGGACTTCCATTTTTGGGACCTCGTCGAAGGGAGCAGTAGCTGATTGGGACCCAGAGGCCTCGGCGGGAGCACTCATGTTTCGAGATTGTTGAGGCGACTGTGAATTTAACTCAAAGTATGGTGAGTAAAGAGGGGAGTATATCCCATGAAAAGTTTTATTTTCAGTGTGTGGAATCTCACTGTTCAGATGCGGTGGGCAAAATTAAGGTGCTGTTCAAGTTGTGTTGTTTACAAGACAAGCCTTTCTCCTAATGAGAGTTTTGTCCTTTTGTGAATAGGATCAAATTCTGATTAGCAAAAGTGAAGCTAGTCCATCTCACCGCAAAAATTTCACCTTTAGTATCAATATATAATTGAAAATCCCCCTTTGCTTCGCTTAAGGCTCGAGTCATGAATCCCACTCAGACCCAACATGACAACCAAGACAACTTCTTACGCCACACCCGCACGCCGCCCCCTGGACAGCCAATCCCATTGCTGCCCGCTTCCCGGACTGAACAAATAACCTACATAATTCAATATAAAAGCCCATTTTCAATCCAACCATACGAGAAGGAGCTTATGCTCTGTATGGACCGCTGGCGCAACGGTAGCGCGTTCGACTCCAGATCGAAAGGTTATCCGGTGAGTTACTCTTCTGAGAGGGTGTATGAGCGTCCGCTGATTCCTTGAAGTTCAAATCGGGTGTGGTTCAAATCCCAAAGACATTCATGTCAACCTCAATTATTTTTTATCTCTTTTTTTTTTTGCGGCGTCAAAGGAGACTCGTCTGATGGCTAGTTGTGTGACTGGCGTATTCCCCTAATTTAAGCGAATATGAGGAGTGCCTCGACGCCTAACCTTACAGCAAGACACCTCACGCAGCTTGAAGGTGAAAGGAGAGAATCGGTGTTGATAACACACCCCTCAAATTGTGCTTGATAAATGGCTATAAGTGAAAAGGAAAGTGGTATCTCGCGAGCTCGAAAAGACAATCAAAGTGTATCACCGCGGCACTGCTATCCCGACGCTACTGATCCCTAACGCCAACTCACTTCAGACGGACAAAACCATTCCCGTGTCCCTTCTTGGACAAAATTATACAACCACCTCAAATTTATACAGTGGAATCTTCATGATCTCTGTATGTGTTGTCGGGCGTTTCTCGAGTCGACGGCGCACCATTTTCCTCGGCATCGTCTGTCTCGCCATACAGCACGTTCGTTGATAGCTTGACTATACCCGATGCTGGCGTTTCAACAGCAACCGACAATGTTACCCAGCTGGGGACTCCAAAGTCAAGAATCGAGTTAAGGAGCAGTCCGCTAATAAGCAATCAGTATGGTGACAGATACGCCGGCAGGTTTGGCCACTTACAAAGCTATGAAGCCCAGCACGACTGCTGCTGTCGCTGATTTTTCCGGACATTGAGAATAACGACCATAATAATGGCACGTCTGGATTCCATGGGCAACCACAGCCAGCGACGCCAATAAGCCTATCAATATCCCGCCGTCAATCAGAAGACTGACGCCTCTCTTGATCCATTTCTCCTGCGCCTTCGCTGAAGCTGCCTTCAACCGTGGATGCACAACCTCAATCCGAACCACAATGACTTGGGTGATAAAATGCGCTCCCAAGACCACCACTTGTCGAAATATCGCGAACGAGAGGAAAACGATCGAAGGCGAGAACTTTCGGCCATTGACGATGAATATAATGAAGGCGGGTATGGCGAGGATCAATGCTAGACCTCGACTCCAGATCGTGGGGTGATAGCTCGTCGCAAAGGGTCGGGATGGCGATGTTGTCGCAAATCCACCCGGCAGGAGAGTCTCCTCCCCCTCGCCTGGGGTGGTTGAATCTAGGGACGGCCGTTCGTCGTTTGCTAGTAGGCTATATCGAGATTCTGCCATTGTTGGTTGTTTGCAGCAGGTATTTCTGGGCCCTCTTTGGCAGTGGATGTCCCTGTGGTTTTATGGTGTTCGAGTGAAGCCTGAAAGTTTACGAGTTACGACGCGATACAGCACTGTAGCATCCTTGAGGTCTTGCAGGACCTCAGCGCCGCAGAAGCCCCCTCATTCACCCGCCACCTACCAAGATGGCAAGGCAGAGAATCGTGCATAAACAAGCTGTTATATACAATTTACTGTCGCTCAATAAGGAGTAAATCGCCCATGAAGAACATAAGAGGGAGTTATTTCCTCTACTAACTTTTATCACTCCGAAATTGAGCTACTAGGACATATAAAAGCTTAAATTAAAGGGAGAGTTTTTATCTAATCTCTTCTTAGATAGTGAAAATGTTCTTAGAGGATTACTAATACTAAATTAGATTTATACACTGTACAGAGGATTATAACATGGCAGGGTTAGTTGTGGGTAATGAATTTCCGATTATAGCCTGAGGCCGAAATGGGCGAGTGGTTATGGCGCCATGTCTCCCGAAAAGTTTACGACATGCAACAAAATATGCACGTAGTCACGTAGATTGTGTATGACTGGCTCTTCAGTAAACTTCGTCTGAAAGACGATTTTGTTTGCTTACCTGTACCTCTACCTCTACCTCTTATAAAATCTCTTAGATAGTAAAAATGTTCTTAGAGGATTACTAATTCTAAATTAGATTTATACGCCGTATAGAAGATTATACAGTAACAGGGCAGGGTTATAGTTGTGGGCAAGGAATTTCCGATTATAGCCTGAGGCCGAAATGGCCGAGTGGTTATGGCGCCATGTCTCCCGAAAAGTTGCGACATGCAACAAATATACACGTAGTCACATGGATTATGTATGATTGGCTCTTTGACATACTTCGTCCGAAAGACGATTTTGTTCGCTTGCCTCTGCCTCTTATACAATCTCTTACTTAGAAAGATTCCAGAAGCCACCGATGCTCTATTGACGATCTAGAGAAACTCTGCTCCTACGTATATCATATCGGCCCTAGCTCACCTCTTACAAGCACGAGCCACGATGCACGTCAGGCCTGTCAGCTTGTTACAAAGCTTATATTTCATGATTGGAACCAATCCATTTGTTGATTGGCTAACCAAGACGGTGGGTGATCACAGCTCGGAGTGCAACAAATTATGCAGTTTGATGTTTTACAATCTGGTTCGTTGATGTGTTTCTAGCAGCAGGAATAGCAAGCCATCCAAATAGAATCCCATCCGAATTATGTTCAAAAGGGGCACCATCGATTCTCATTGACAACTTGAGTTTGAACAATGTCCCTCCTCCGAACTCAATACGAGTACGCTCGTATTGGCTATTTCGCTTTTACCCCACTTCAACCGCCACCAGGCGTTACCTGCAGCACCTCCCATGACTTGTGGTCGGTAAGAAAACGATCCGGCTAACTACAACCAATTGCCAGCTGCTATAAACGAAGGTCTCCGCGTGTTGACTTAGCCTGAGAGCGGAGCTTCATATCGGGATCGATTGGAGATGCTTCTATCATTGGAAGATTCCCATTCCGATCTTTAGCGGATTTATGGTGAGACGAATAGCATGCAGCGATAGTGTGTTGGGTTTGTTAGTGATGTTGGTTGCATGTGGAAACAATTCATATTCAACATCTTCTTCGGCCGATATTCACTTCTCCAATTTATGCCTGTTTTTTCGTGCGCTTGTTCCACCTCTACCATAGTTCCTCTCCGGTCACGCAATCGTACGAGGTGGGAAGAAGAGGATGTTCAACTTGCTGGCGTCATTGGCACTGGGAATCTTTGCATTGGTGTCGTTGACACTGTATCGCAAGCTCCACATCAACATTGCAAAGGCGAAACGAACTGGGCTCTCATATGTAGTTTCTCGTAAGTACCGTGCTGAATTGGATACTCGGGCCTATGTGCAACGCTAATTCATGTGGGCTCAGCATACTTTGGCGTGGGAATCATATTCTTCTTCCCAAACCATATCCTCACGCCTCTCTTCCAAAAGCTTCCCTGTAGCGAGAACTGGGCGTGGCTCAGAGTCTCCCATCGAAAGCTTTCATGGACCTACCTCCGCACCACCGAAGATATCTACGGGGACACATTTCTGATTGTTTCGCCGTTCATAGTGTATCTGAAAACCTCCTCCGCGCAGCTTGCCGCGCAAGTAACAAGCCGACGCAATGACTTCGTGAAACCAATTGAGAATTACAAGATCATTGGCTTTTTTGGAGGCAGCATATTGACCACTGAGGGGGATGAGTGGAAGAGGCATAAGCGGATTGTGGCACCGAGCTTTAGCGAGAAGAGTAATCGGCTGGTGTTTGAGGAAAGTCTAAGACAGGCGCAGGGAATGATGGAATATTGGGCACACTTGCAAGATGCGGAAAATGATTGTGGGGATTTGAGAGTTGAGAATGTCGCCACGGGAACGAAGATACTGTCGCTGCATGTGATTTGTGCGGCGGGCTTTGGTGTGCCGCAGTTGTGGCCAAATGAGAGTGAGGATAGGTTGAAAGGAAAAGGGATACCTGGATTCAGTGGGCACACGGCTGAAGGTGGTCATACGATGACGATGAAGAGTGGATTGACGAATTTGTTGACGAACATTATGTGGTTTGCTGCGTTCTCGCCCTCGACATTAAGTAGGTTCTTGCCTTCCTCTAGTCTATTTCATCATGGATTGAAATTTGCACAACGTATATTTCAAAAGAGTCAAAGCCATATAAAACATGCTTCTCAACAATGCTAACGCTAAATAGGGCACATTCCTTTCCCTTCCTCTCAAAGAGCCTACACTTCATATAGTGAAGTCCGCTCATACTTTACCAAACTCCTGGACATCAAAAAGCAAGATTTGTCCCTGGGCGAGACCGAGAACGGCACCATGGACCTCCTTGGTACCATGGTAAGATCTTCAGACCAAATCCCCCCAGACCATAGTAGACCTACACTAGATCCGAAAGTCAGCATGACCCAATCTGAAATCATAGGCAACTCCTTCATTATGCTCTTTGCTGGTCATGAGACAAGCGCCAATAGCATTCACTTTTCTCTCATCTACCTGGCAACCAATATTTCTGCTCAACGGCGGCTACAAAGCGATGTCGACACCGTCGTAGGCTCAAAAACGATAGAGGAGTGGGACTATCAAATCCATATGCCAAAGTTATATAATAGCATGGTAGGTGCAGTACTCAACGAGCAGATGCGCCTCATCCCCGCGATACCGAACATCCCAAAAGTCTGCTCTGGAGATCAGATTGTAAAGCTAGATGGCAGAGAAATTGTGATTCCCGACGGCACATTCACACATCTCAACGTTGTAGGAACAAATCGAAATCCACGGTATTGGAAGAAGACGACAAGTCTTGTAGGTGGGAAGGCGGATGATATGGATGATTTCGTGCCCGAAAGATGGCTACCAACCATGACGACAACTCCCCATGACAGCGCAACCGAAGAGCAAGAACAAACCCTCCCCAGCGACGGCCTAGAAACAACATCTTTCCTAACATCCACCCCCACATCCCTCCACCGACCCGAAAAAGGTGCATTCCTCTCCTTCTCCGAAGGTCCCCGCGCCTGTCCTGGGCGGCGCTTTGCACAAGTCGAGATCACGGCCGTGCTTGCGTCGATTTTTCAGAAGTACAGTGTGGAGCTTGATGTTGCCCAATGGGCGAGCGGCGAGCAGGTTTCGAGGATGGGGAAGGAGGAAAAGAAGAGGGTTTATGGGAAGGCGGTGGATGGTGCGAGGGCTAAGTTGAGGGATTGTGAGCAGATGATCACGTTGCAGTTACGGCCGGGGACGAGCGTGCCGTTGAGGTTTGTGGAGAGGGGAAGGGAGATTTTTGGGGATCTATGAGGAGCTGTCTAGGTGGTGAAGCAGGAACTTGGTTGAAACTACTTGAAGTCAGGGGCAGCAAGCCTCTCGGCAATGTCACCACGTTCACATGTCCAGTGGCAGCTTCCACATCCTGTCAGTAGGATGATATGTTCTAATTTGTTCGTTCAATCTAGTGCTGTGAACAATTTCCCCTAAGCAGGCTTATCAAACTGCTCTCCAACGAAGAAGAAACGCTCCTGAGAACAGAGCCTATGTAAGAAGCTATCGCCAATTGAAAGTCAAATCCTTCCCCTCTCCTCGACTCAAATTACAGGACCCTTGGGCCCTCCAAGGCTCCTCATCTAGAAAGAAAGAACCACCTCTCCTCATCAATCGAAATCAAATGTCCGACTTCAACCAGTTTTAATATTCACCTCACTCTCCCTCCTTTCCAGCGCGTGCTCCACAATGACCGCATTGGCAACCCCAGCCGTCCCATCCTTCTGATTTCCGAGTTCCATTTTCTCCTTACCACGGTAAGGCTTGGTACCCATCTTATCCTTCCCCTCTTCTTTCTCCTTCTCGCGATGAATTTTCTCGTGGCCCTTGCTAATGGCCTCGAAGAACTGGCCGGTTTCGCTCCAGATATTGGTCCTTAAGACGGGACGATTCTTGTCGTGCTGTACGAAACTTGAGTTAGGAGGACCGGAAGGTGCGGTAATTGGACGAGGATTTTGAGCTTCGAGGTCGGCGTTTTGGTGACGGCCGCAGGTTGCGCATGCGTGGGTTGGACTGGTGTCTGCTGAACGACCAGATGATTGAGGGCTGGAGCCGAAGAGATGAAATGGGAGGTTGAGATGTGTACGAAAAACTGAGAAGAAAAGTCTCTTCGCTGGAGGAGAAGGTTCAACGGGTGAGGAGTACAGGTGTGGTGAGGGGGCCTCTGGAATTTCCGGGAGTGGTGTGATGGCATCTGGGTCGGTGTTCATCCCAGTCGATATGGTAGCTTGAGAGTCTTTACGTCCTGACTCACTAAATCTTGCTGCTTCAGTCATCATAACTGCTGTGCTCGCCGTGCTTGATGCACCGATTGTACTTCCAACTCCAGTTGTAGTTGTTGCTAGGCTATCTTTCCGACCACCATCAAAGAACCTCATGGCTTTGCCGACCAAATCAAGTTTCTCGGATAGCGAAGTCCTTCTCGAGTCTTGACTTCCATCTCTGCTACGTTGTACAGAAATTCTCGGCTCCTTGAGACTTGGCCAGATTTTGCCCAAGCCACATTTGACTAGCCATCCTCTGTATGTATTAATGGCTTCACTGTTGAATCCAAAATAAGCGTAGATCATGAATGACATAGCAATGCCGGCCCATCCGTTGTACTGCAACTGGCCATTCAAGGATGTTGGTAAGAAAATGATTTGATTCCATTTCTCAGGTTGGTGGATGGCTGCGAAGTTGTATGGGTGGAGTGGACGAGGCCAATTAAGGGAAGCGTAGAACATCTGGATTGGACCCCATATGAGAATGCTCGTTATGCCGATGATAGAGAGCTTGATGAAGTACTTGGAAGACATGCCGGAGCCGGTGCTTGCGAGCGTACAGCTGATGATTTTGCGGTGTGTTGTAAGGCCAATAAGGAGACGAACTACGAACGGTCAGCATTGAGTTATTGAAACCAAGAATCCAAACTCACTGGAAAAATAGCTACTTATCAGAACGAAGACTGGTCCCCACACCCAGAAGACCAAGATATAAGGCCATGATTCGTCCAGTCCATCGTAACAGCCATAAATTGGAAATACAGCGAATCTTCCAATAGTGATCGTGTAGTGGACAGCAACTTGAATGAAAGGCAGAAGCCAGCATATGAGGATATCGATGATCAAACGCCGACGCTTCATGCCGGTGGTGATAAATGGTGGATTGTCCGACTTGAAGACAGCGGCGAGATTCTTGATGAAACAAGCCATGCATGTTAGGCCCGCTGTTGTCAACATGTATCTGCTGTTGACCTCAATGTCGCAGAGGCCTTTACCCGAGTACCAGGTCTGGGTGTTGTCTTCATTCCAGATGAAAGCGTTGATGACCACGTAAAGATTGAGTAAGGTAATGGCAATGATGATGCTAGCTGCTGGGAGGTTGCCTTTCCGACAAAAGTCCCGCAATGGAAGATAGCACATCATTATTGCTATTATACCAAAAGTTGGCATGACGATAGCATTAGCAGGGTTGACAAGATTGTGCGGGTCGATGAAGAGCCCAGTGCTATTGGCGGTGACGTTACCAACCAGTATATTCGTAGAGTTCCCCATGATGCCGTTGATGTCCCAGGTAGAGGGTTGTGATTGAGGTACTTCTGGCGGTTGGAAGCCTCCTGAAGAGCTTCCAAATTGGGAGAGCTCCAGCTCCTTGATAAAGCTTTGCAAGCTTGATGGAAAGGGGGCGACGAACTGAGACTCAGCCTGAACTAGGGTGTAGAGATTGAGAGTAATCTCTGTTTCGGGGACACAAAGAGAGCGGCAAAATGGCTCCCGTGCTCTTCAGGCCGAATGTCCAGATGAAGAATGCAGTGATTGCGATATGGAAAAGTGGAATTCCTGCAGTTTGTGTAGGAACATTTTGCAAGAAGATATACTTCTCGCATTCTCAATACTTCTATGCATCATATTGAAGATGCTTACAAATAGCCACATCTGCTAGCTATTGATAGAGGTATAGAAAGATAGTATTGAGAAATTCGCGAGGTCACAATGTGGCTGGCCTCCTCAATAGCTCTATTGAGGTGCGTTCTAGGTTTAGCGTCCTTTTCAAGCGAGACTTCAGGAGACTTGAGAAATGCGACATGACACAGCACAAACAGACTAATAAACAAAGAGTACCGAGGTCACCGGGTTATTATATCCCCTTCTTGGACTTTGCTTGGATCGCCATTCGGGAATTGCTATACGGGAGCGGGAGTCACCATCGAGCCGTGTCGAACGATTGCAGACTTCTGAATAGCCTCGACCGTGTCAGACAGTCCTAGCTGACTTGTATGCCCTTGAAAGACTAGTATGCAGATACACTAGTCCATGCAAACAACCTCCAATAGTGAGTCTTTTATACGAAGGTGGTAGGAAATGGAAAACATGTTTCGAGTCGACGACTTAGCGTCACCAGCGGCTTGTGAAAGATTTGGCAAAGCCAGGCAATACCTGAGAGTTCTTAACATTTGACAAACTGAGATCCAGTCGAGTTTAGATTTTTCTCGGTAAGAGAATATGGTTTGATGTCCTGTTAAAAACTGCCAGAAAATTCACATGCGGGTGGAGTTGAATCTTGGCAATAATTTGAGCGCTCGCAGCGACGTGATCACGTGATGTCCATTGACCATCGAAATTCTGTTTGAATAACTGCACCACAACAGAATACAAATCGACTTTCTGGCTTCCTACGCCCGGAGAACTTGATTCTTATATCATTAACAGGACCCGAGCTCGCTTGAGATGATATTGACACAAGTGCAAGTGAGCAACCTCCATTGAACGGACAACCTCCAAACCGATCTTCGACTAGTGACCGCCAATTCAGCAGACTGACTATGTCGTCCGATGAACTGCCCGAAGACACGTTTAACATGTCTCTCACAAAACCGCCGTGCTCGTGCAAGATATGTCTCAATTCTTTTAAAGACCCAGCCGCTGAACCTAGTAAGGGCGGCCTGCATAAATTAACGGATGAGGAATCTGTCAGTGTAGCTGCGGGCCATCTTACTTCCATCAATCGAGACTTGGAGTATCTTCGCAAGCAATGGAAGGAACACGGAAAGATCATCGTTAGCCGCTGGAAGAAAAGAACACGAGAAAAGCGTGTTGGAATCCTGAAGAAAGCTGATCCTGATCTCATTGAACAGCAGTGGTTTATGGCCCGTTTCACCACCAAGCAACTTGGTGCCACGGATGAATTCAAGGCCCTCAATTTCCGAAAGTCAATATTACTGGACTACTTGAGCATTGATGGACTGAAAAGCGACCCGGCAAAACTCATTGGACTCGTCCAGAACCGATGTCGTTATGGACCAGAGCAATGGTCTTCATACGACAATCAGAGGCTAGACTGGGCTTGGAGGATGGGCATTATCGATTTTTGCTCATCCGGCATGTGCATGGTCATGTACGGATCACATTATGGTGAGCTTGTTCCATGGGATGCGAGAGCTGCTCATGCAGGGAGGATAATTGGATTTTCACGAGCCGAATTGGTGCTCGAAGCACAGGAAACACTATTTCAATTTCTGCATAAAGTCGTGGAGCAGCTGGTCGAAGGCCTATCTGAACCAGAGTCTGAACCAGCGACAGTCCCTCATTTCGAGATCGACCTCAAGCGCAGTGGCCGGGTAGAGCTGTGGTCCACTTCCATTAACGAACCATTCTCAGCACCACCGTCTTTCGATATTGATATAATGTTAAGAAAGGCCACAGCAAGTCTCAATGCCATGGATGATCATCTTTGGCTCATGCAAACCAATCCAACATATCTCCGTCGTACAATTTACAAAGCAGTAGACGGTAATTATTCATTCAATTACAATTCTATTAGCATTTACTGCTTCCAAAACTAGAATTTTGTTAATATTTTCGCGCAATGAATAGCCATACTAAAGTATTCAATTGCAGCGTAGGGGCTTCGGGGAGGCGTTACCTCGCTCACTGCTTGAACAATCAGGAGACCTTGATCCTATGATTCTTTCTCCTTTGAAGTTTCCTAAAATGTAGAAGTTTTACTGACTTACATGATCGATATAGGCTACCCGGAACAAAAGCAACCTAAAAACATTCAGGGGCACATTATCAACGATATACATATCTGGGTGTGGTCTTACTGGTCGTGGCATGCAATAGTTGAGGCCCTTCAGAACACAAAAGAATTGCACACTCAGTTCAAGGACGATATACATCCTGGCGCACCGCTCCCGCCAACTTATGAAGCCTCCTTACAAGAACTTGAAATGCTTCTTGAATCTCAGCTACGGCTTCGATACCAAGCCTTACCCCTACTTCAAAGCGAACGATTTTATTTCCAAAGGCTGTTCAAGTTTGAGTCTACAAGTCCTGACAGCATTGGACCGACTGGGATAATCGACATCCCTGATCCTCTGAAGAATGAGCCTCTGTTCTACGCGCTGAATGTCCTGTATACTGAACCAGATTCTAAGGAGCTGGAAAATTATGACATGGGCACTAAATGGGCATTTCTAGAAGATCACCTGGCCACCAGCACACCAGAAGCGGCGGGCCGGCTCGATGAGGGATTGTACGATCACTTTACAGATTACGCAGCAGTTCAAGATTTGTTCAAGTCAACCCATACACATCTTCCTGCTCCACCTTGGTTGGAAGAACTAGACTCATACAGCCTAGAACAAGCAAAGAGTCTAGGCCGGCCAACGGTTTTCCATCATCAGATTGAGAAGATACTGGAGGAAATGTACAGATTTGCTCACGCGAATGATTCAGCGAATGATTCAGCGAAAGTCCTGTCCATGTTTACGAAGATGTTCGACAATTATGCCGCAGCAGATGTCAACGACGAAGAATTGCTTACACGATTTGATATGTCGTGGGCGCAATTGAGGGCTTTCTGGGGCAAATTTAGGCGAGAGCGAACAGCTGTGTTCAAGTACAAGCCGAAAATATGGACCAAGTCCGAGGTCGACAAAGATCTCAAGGTTATCTCGGTTGATCTTGAACCTGAATGGAAAGAAATGATCCTCGCCGAGCGCCAGAAGCTTATGGACGAGATCGAAAAGGCAAAAGGATCAATAGTGGACTATGCTGGCATTTCGACTAATTCAAGCAAGAACAGACGAGATAGATTGCCAGCTATCGACGCACTTTCCATGGAGCCATCAGCTCGAATAGTTGTCAAAGCTTCAACCCTCCGCATTGTCAATATGATGTGCTCTACTACAGCAGAACCCGCTTCGAAACTTGTGAACTGGGACGATTTCGTCCTGGCAATGCAGGATATTGGCTTCCTAGCACGACAGACAGTCGGTCGTGAGGTAGCGTTTAGTGCAGAGGAAGGCAATAAAGGGAAATGGACAGGACAAATAAACTTCAATAGACCGCATCCTGCGGCCAAAATCGAGAGATTGATGATGAGAGTCATGGGCGAGAGAATGGAGCGGTGGTTCGGATGGAAGGAAGGTATGTTCGTAGTGAAGAAATGAGGGTGCGGTTCTGGGAGGCTGGTTTTGGGATAGGGGCGTTGCAACGAGCTTGAAAGGATAAAACCGACGAGGAATTCGAAGGATATCGGAGTATGGTTCTTTGGTTTTTCGGTTTATTGGTCAGAATATAAATGCATTCCTCGTGGCCCTACATGAAGAACCTTACTGTATCTTCGTACTGTAACGAGGAAGGACAGGTCCACCATCAACAATGCAACACGCTAGACGTCCCAGGAAAACTGGGAAGGGGCTACAGTACGAGTACTGCACCTTTAGGAAATCGTGAAACAAAAACAAATTCGTCAAGTCTTCCTCCAGCAGCAAATGTCCATGTCAAAGTTCATCACGGATTCTCCCTCGGGAGAATAAACTTCTTCAAGAGCTCATCCCTGTGCCGATCCATCCGTACAGTACTTCTCGCGTCGACATATGTCACAATGGCGATGGCAGGACCATCCACAGATCGGTCGTTCA
This sequence comes from Amylocarpus encephaloides, assembly GCA_019669835.1. Classification (NCBI taxonomy): domain Eukaryota; kingdom Fungi; phylum Ascomycota; class Leotiomycetes; order Helotiales; genus Amylocarpus; species Amylocarpus encephaloides. Next base: position 290,374 of record MU251356.1, read on the forward strand.
CAAAGGATGCAAGCCTCTTGCCGCCGACCCAGACCATTCGCAGGGCATTCACGACGACCGATGAATCGACTCATCGATCCTCTCCAGGGAATCTCTCTTCGTCCGCCGTAGATTCGCCTTCACCAGGCGTGAGGAGGCGAAGCATCAGTTTCGGTGACCATTCGATATACGAAGCGCGGAAAAGATTTCAATCGAGGACAGATGATCTTTTTCTGCCGAAACCAAGTGCTGCAGGACGCGAAACTGGTCGTGAATCCTCAATGTGGCATTTGGCGCCTCTGGCTTTCGCGCTTCTGCCCGCGGTTGGAGGAATGCTTTTCAAGAACGGAAGTTCTGTAATCACCGATATTATGTTATTGGGACTGGCTGCCATCTTTCTCAATTGGTCTATTCGATTGCCTTGGTCAGTCTTGTGCGATTGCGGATTTAATAAGGGAGGGAGACTAATGTCGTCCAGGGACTGGTACCATTCCGCCCAATTGATCCGGTTGAAGGGCGGAGGGGCTACAGATATGTTCAACGACGAGAGAGAGGATGAAAACGCGATGAGCTTCTCGCCTACAACATTAAATCAAGTAGCAGAAGAGGGTCCCGCAGAAGCTGTCGCTTCATTGCCTAGACCTGCTCGTCGAATTCCTGCCCGCGAAACTGCTATCAACGAGCTATACATACACGAAATACTTGCACTGCTGTCTTGTTTTGTATTTCCTCTACTCGGCGCATATCTACTTCATGCCTTACGATCACAGCTAAGCAGACCCTCAGAGGGGTTGGTCTCGAATTACAATTTGACCATCTTCTTGCTGGCTTCGGAACTACGGCCTGTGTCGCTTCTCATGAAGCTCATTCAATCAAGGACTCTCCATCTACAGAGAATGGTCAACACCAATCCATATACCAGCGTCGATGGCGAACTCAGGGATGTTGTTGAAAGACTCAAGGTCCTCGAATCTCGGAAGACAGCCGAGCCTCCACCAAATCCAGAGTTCGTATTGAGTGACAGGCAATCTTCTAAATTGACGACTGAGGTACGGAGGAAACTTCAACCACAGATCGATGCCTTGAATCGAGCTATGCGCCGCTATGAAAGACGTACAATAGAACAGTCGGAGCAAACAGAACCACGCTTAGCGGACCTGGAATCTCGCCTTGCAGACTCGATTTCTTTAGCTGCAGATATTAACAATCAGCGAACTCTTATACTTACTAGGTTGGTGCTAGAATGCGCTGCAGCGACCATCGCCTTCCCATTTCTAGCACTCGAAACAATTGCACGCTTACCCTTCAAAATCACCACAACCATTATCAATTATGTCAAGGCGAAGATCTTTGGACCACGGAAGGTCGTACGGGGCAGGGTTCCCGCCCATGGACGGCCGCGCATCAGATAGACCTCCACTAGTAGGGAGACTTCCGGAAAGTTGAATCTATAGATTCTATACGCAATGCGGGTTCTGATGTTTTGAAAACCGCACGAACCTCTTGAACCCCCGGCTCGCGAGCCCACGAACTGTATCATCTTCGAACTTAGAACGTGGGGCCATGTTTCGTAACAAGCAGTTCGAGCCAACAAGTACTGCTTTTATACCATCTTTTCTTCTTGGAAGATACACAATTCATTCCAAAAGCCCAGCATGCAGCTCAAATCCGATATTGTCATCGATGCGGGGAAATTCGATCCCGCCAACAATTCGGAGCAAGCCAACAGGTTCAACAAAAGCCTCATTACACAAATGGGGAATGGGGTGAAATGGTACATTGTTTGTCAACTATCGATATCGTGTTTATATACCAACTCACGAAATATGTAGGTAGGAGCAGCCAAGTATCGAGCAATGCGGTGGGCTGGGGAAACAGGTATGAGATTAGACAAGACTCTCAAGTTGACTAGAAGTTGAATGGTATCAAGGAATGCCACCACCTACTATCATTCCCGAGGGCATTAACTTCGGAATCCCTTCACGTGAAGCAGGTAGAGATATCCCAAGCCGAGTAATCTATCCTGAAAGTCGTCAGACGGATGAAGAGCGGAAGCAAGTCAAGGGTACCGTGTTACACTTCCACGGTGGTGGGTGGACCTTAGGGGATGAACGTTCTAACGATTTGTTGCTCAAATTCTATGCCAACAATGGAGATTTAGCCGTGATCTCAGCTGGGTATAGACACGCACCAGAGGATCCATTTCCTAAGGGACCGGAAGACTGCATCGATGCTGGAGAATGGATGATCAAGAACTCTGAAAAGGAGTTTGGCGCACCGTTGAGATTCATAGGAGGCGAGGTACGTGGACATCTTCTTGCCTTCTGATCTTACCCGAGGTTTCGTTGTTCCTAAGAAGCTAAATACCATCCCCGAAGACACCATATGACGATCAATTATGTTAAGAGATTTGTCTGAACGGAATTTTCATTTCGAGATTTCCTTGAAGCCAACAGAATTATTTCCGATACGTCTTCCATTTTGTCACTTTACTATGGCCAGTTTCCACACCACCAGAAACATGCTGATCATTTCTAGTCCGCTGGCGCTCATCTGACACTCATCACTGTATTTCACCTCCTGAAGACCAACCCTACTTTTGCTTTACCAGGCGGTGGTCTCTTGCTCCACTTCGGCGCCTATGACCTCTCAGAGCTATCCTCACGTCTCGTCTTCCCCAACGGAGCCGTCATTCCCAAACCAGTCTCCAAGGCTTTCCAAGATGCCTTCCTCCCCGGCATGTCCGTCGAAGATCGCAAGGACCCCTCTGTATCCCCGTACTACGAGGTCCTTGTCCCATTCAAAGGCCGTTTACCCAGAGCACTGTTCACATGCGGGACCGAAGATCCTCTGATAGACGATACTGTGGTTATGGGGACAAAATGGCTTATGTATGGTGGTGAGGCTTACACCAAGATTTACACGGGGGCGCCGCATGCGTTTATTTTGTTCCCTGAGAATCTGCTTAAGGAGGCGGGGATGGCTCTGAGGGACACGTTGACTTTTATCCAGGGGTGTTTAGAGGAGGTTTGAAGGGATAAATACAGCATTAGATGATTATCGTCACGAGAACTACGAACAGAGATGGAGGCAAAGAACAATGAGAATGATAATGAGGTCATACTTGCTTGTCTTGATATGCCAACTCATTGGTCCGCTCACAAACCTCCCATTCTTTACTTTCTCTCTCTTCGTTGGTCTCAATGCTCCATCCGTCTTCAACACGCGAGATCCTCCAACCTATCTCCTCATCTCGCCGATCCCATTTCACCGCCCTCGAAGAATACACACACCGAACCTTAACCTCACGGAAGTCGTGCCAGCGCCAGAGCCAGAGCCGCTTCTCGCGAATTCTGCGTCGCTCACCCCTAGATCCCCGGACAAGCACCGTCGAGGCGAGAGTGGCATCGGTGAGTCTGGCCTAGGACGTCTCGTCTCACAGGATCTCAAATCGACGCTTCTCCCGACGCGGAGAGATCCACGGGCTTTCTCGCAAGACCTCGGCGACACCTTCCCCTTCACCTTCCAACCATCATCACTGCCGCCTCCTCCCCCCCTATTGCGAGCGGTCCAAGTCTGCTCGACCCACAAGTCCGCAAAGCCATCCCCGCTAGTGGTTTACCAGCGAGCCCCGTACTCGTACAACGTTGTAAGTGCTGTACTGTACGGCTCCTCCTTGCGTGGAGCACGACCAACGAAACGAACCGGTGGGCGTCGCCGATCTGATTCCTACGCGGCGGGCCTGGGGGGACAGAGAACTTGCCAAACCCCTCTCCATACTTTTCGGCCCCGGTCTGACCTCCCACCGAGACGTTCGTGAATCCAGTGAAATGGTCGGTGACTTTGAGGACCTCCATATTAATGACACAACGTTCGGACGAGGCCAAATCCTAGGGGTAAGGCGTGGAACGATTCCACGCCCTCCTATCCGAGGATCGTTCGATGGCATAAAATGTGCGGCCCTATGATGGTAACTTTCAAAGCTCGCACTTGTTGGATAAGAGACAACAATTTTAGGTTAGGGATCCGCGCCTTTTTATCTAAGCACGTTCTTTTTCTTCCGAAAGAAGATATTAAGTGTTTTTCCCACCCGGTCGGAGGCCGCTCTGTGGGCCACTTTGTTTCTCTCGACTGACTAACAAGGTCGACAAATCCCTGTTCACCATCCATGCAAAGAGTAGCTCTAATGTAATACCATGTATTTTGCTAGGTTGAGTTGACTCGACTATCGCAATCCTCTATGTCTATGTACGTATATGTGATCCAGGCAACCCAAAAAGTATGCGGGCTTGGGTATCTAGGCTCCCCCTGTTCTCTCGGGTTTTATAGGTCCTTCTTCGCACAACCGTTGGTCTTGCCGTTGGAGTATTTGGTTGGGTTCTCGAGCTTATCGAGTTTCGTGAACGCTTTGGCAATTGTGCGGACACTGCTTACGAGCAACACTGCATGACATCTGTTAGCCTTCTGCCTCCACACAACATGCTGTACACATGTTCCCCCTTGTCTCGGTTGCACCAAAAATAAGGATTATCGACTTACTGCCAGGGAAGATCATCCAGATGAAGTTCATAAAGAAGTAGTAACCCCAGAAGTATAGGAACTCAGGACGGCTGTAAGTGACCTCCTTATAGTAGTGGTCGAACATGGACGTTGCGTAGTAAAGTATCAATCCGTATATTTGGCCCACGCAGACAATAATTTGAATGGGATGTCTCAATGGATGGCTCGTGGTAATGAAGGCCGCGACAAAGAAGCAGAGAGGACCCCAGGTGAACTATAAGCAAGCGCAAATCACTGGTCAGTTAAATTGCCCCCTTTGCTCGATTTGGCGTGCAGGTGGGTGAGGGCAGACCTACAGCAGTGACAGTCTCCATGCAAAGCACAAACGGATCGCTCGTCAAGTACCTCGAATCAGAAAGCGCATATTCCTTCCACAATTGACCAAACAGATCTTGCGCGGGTCCCATGCGGGTATGGTTCAGAGAGAAGTAGCCCTCGAAGAAGAGATGGATGGCGCCTGAAAGGATGAACCACCATATCGAGGCTTTCTCGACGCTTGGCAGATCCGGGTGCAGGCGATTGACCGTCAATAATGTGCCGAACAAGACCGCCGCGCAGATTGTTGCGAATGCCGCGAGGAGAATCTGCATCGACCATTCATTGGCGAGGTAGGAGGCGATCTCGACCTGGAGAGGATAGTAAGGGTGATCCGTTATCATCAGGGGAGAGGAGGAATTAAAAACTTGGAATGCAGACTCCATGGTGATGTGATTGTATGTCTGCAAGAGATGCAGAGAAAGGAGAAGGAAGGAGGAGAAGGGAGACAAGAATCGGGGGTTAAGTGAAGCGAAGCGAAGGGGATGGAAGGGGATGGAAGGGGATTGAAGGGGATTGAAGGGGACGGAGGAGCGAGGTGCGAGAGAGGAGGGAGAGGTAGAGGTGAGGTAGAGCTCGAGGTAGAGCTGGGGAAGTTTTGGGGAAATAGGAGGAGAAGCTACCTGGGCAGGCGCATCCTCGGCCAAGAAAACCCACGCACGTAAAAGTCCCGAAGCGTAATGGGGCCCGACGGACAAAGGCGCATCATCAATTCATAACAAGGTGGGCAGAGAAAAGCGAAATGCTGTGTGCACGATGTGTGGCTTGTTGCGACAGGAAATTATTTATTCAGACTTGGCTGCCAGGTTTTGGAGCTGGAGGCTAGTCTTGGACTGGTAATCCGGGCCCACAAAAGCTGGATCCACGCTAAGTAACGTGCCACAGCAGGAAAGTGCTGGCCTGGTTGGACCCTACATGCAGGTAACCCTCGATGATGATTGGCTGCGGCCGCTAGCCGAAGGAGCCCCTCTTTTCTTAGATTTTCTGTATTTACCAACGGTAACCAACCCCTATCCGTAAGTAGACGGGCGACCTGCGCTGTCTCCAATCTCGTGCCTCCGTCAGTTGACAACGACTCGACTCAACGACGCATACTAGTCCTTCATTCCACTTGACTTTTCCATGTTGCAATCCAAAGGGATAGGCACGCGTCAGGACTCGGGACTCAACTCAGGACTCACCACCACTCACCACTCACCACTCTGACCCAGGTCAGGACGCAGAACCTTGAACAGAATCCTTGGATTTGCTTACCCAAGGATCGAACTGCCTTCTTCGTCTTCTTCA